>PVJA010038363.1:0-19760 GCA_004027025.1 Myocastor coypus
TTTTTTTTTTTTTTTCTAAGCAACATCAATAGGGAGGTGGGTCATGCCCACACACTGTACTCTGTATAACGATTGTGAGGGCAATATGCAATATGTCAACTTTCAAAAAAAAGAAAGGGGAAAAGAAAAAAAAAAAGTAATGTTGATTTAAAAGTGTTAATGTTTAATTGTTTGATCAATCTTATATACGTATATGTATTAATCTAAACTGATCTGTTGATGAGCCGGGTGTGGTGGTGCACACCTGTAATCCCAGCACTCGGGAGGCTGAGGCAGGAGGATTGGTGCAAGTTCGAGACCAGCCTAGGCTACAAAAGTGAGCTCAAGGCCAGCCTCAACTACATAGTGAGACCCTGTCTCAAAAAAGACAAAAACAAAAACAAACCATAATAAAGTTAGAAATATTATTATTTTAGATGTACATAATGATCGCAATGATTAGAGAAAGTTGTACCTGTACATGGTATTTCTTTATTCCTTAGAGCTCTCTCCTGACTTTCAACCTCTCTTCTTTTTCATATTTACAAAAGCTTTGTTTCCATTTTCTTCCTTCTATTCTTTCTTTTCTCCTCCCCATCTCTTGCTCCCATTCATATTTTAATATTTTTTCCTATTCCCCAGTATCTGTTATATGTCCCCATCGTTTCAGCTTCTCCCAGTAGAGAAACAATGACATATTTAAATATGAGTGTCTGATTTATTTCACTTAAGAGTATGGAGGAAATTTTATTTTCCTTTCTTTCCCCCCTCCACCCTCCTTAGGTCATTTTTAAAATAATTTCTTCCTATTTCACAATATGTGTGCATACTTTCTTCCTTATTTACACATTTGCTGTCTCACACCAGAGAAATGATGAGATACATACAATTGTGTATCTTATTTAACTTAAATGTATGTTCTCAAGGTGCACCTATATATCTAGAAGTATCTCAAGGTTAGCCTTTATGAATAAGTACCACTTCATTGTTTAAAAAATGTATCTTCTTGTCCATTCCTTTGCTGATGAGCATATTATCTCATTTTTAAACACATATCTTGCTGATTCTGAGGGAAGCTATAGTAATAGTTGTGATAGCATTTTTGCTGATTCTGTTTGTTATTTCAGATTATCTAAAGCTTCATAACTCAATACTGTCCCAAACATAAGCAGTTATAAGTGGTTTCCCACCCTTTAAAGGAAACTGAAATACACAGAAAGCAGTAGGATTCTGGTAAAAGTTGTTTTTGCAAAATATCAGACCATCTAGAAGTCCAAAAGCAAGAAACATATGGGAAATGAGGTAATATTTAGGCATAAAAAGCAAAATCTTATTACACTGAATAATAAGTAATATTTTACCAGTTCTCTCTTACCGATTGCTGGTTATAAATTTATTTTACTTAATATTGTACCCACAACATGGCAGAAAATTTAATACTCTAATTTTACTTTAGGTGTATTACCTGAATGCCCTTCCTGATTTTGAGTCTCATATAGTCTCTCCTTTTTTTCTCAACTACAGTAATCCATACCAGTTTCTCCTATTTCATATGTATTCTAGGGCTGCATAAAAGTCAAGTTAAAAAGTAGAGAGTAAATAATTTAAGAAATGGTTAATTTTATTATTTGAGAGGAAGAAAATTTTACTTTTTTATTTTTTTAAATTTATTTTTCTTGTTTCAGAACTTTTTTTTGTTTATTTATTTATTTTCATGGCCGGAGGCAGGGCTGACGCAGCATGTGGTGCCGGGGATCGAACCGCGGTACCTGAAGCCGCCCAAGCTTTCCTAAGCAGGCACTTTAGACACCTGAGCTATCCCGCCGGGCCCCAAGAGGAAGAAAATTTTAATAACATGTATCAATAGAAAACTATAGAAACTTTATTACTTACGTTTCATAACTTATTACTGCTATCAGTAGATAAGTTTCATTATTATATTTATTGAAAAAACCTTCCCATAAAATAGATTTTAGGTCTGAAATATCTGTTTAAACTCACTGAATTTTTCTTGTCCATTATGCAATTCACATGTGAGCTTTGTTTATTCATCTATATGATGATAAATCCTCTTTCTCACAATCTTTGATATATTTAGTAAAATTAGAATTAAATATCAGCATCCTCCAATCCACTGTCTGCTACTCTATGAAGGACTTGTATTTACAGTATCTTTTTTACCTCTAATTATCACTTCATATTGAATCTTGAGCTTCTTTTTAGGATCTAAGAAAGCCTACCATATTTTCAGTAGCTGAGACTGCCCTGTTCACAAATGATGGAGGCAACAAAGCCCACAGGTGGCCAAAATTCTGTGGAGCTAAGAACTAGTGCTTGCTTTTTCTGATCAACTGTATGAGTCTGAGCAAGTGCCTTTAATACTTCTATTTTAATCCACTTACCTGAAAAGCTGATGATGCATTGCTTAAATGAAAACATACATAAATATGTTGAATAGTGTCAAAAAGTATAATTATGTTCATTTTCATCAGTGATACACTAAAGAAGCTATCCATTCTTTCAGTTGACATCTCTAGTTATCTTTAAAGGTCATGTAAAATTGCTTACTCTGGCCTCAAATCTAAACTCTTCCTATTTCAGTATTTTATTTCCAGCTCCTAACCCATCTTTTAAGAAAAGAAATAGGTCCTTTGTCCTTGCAAGTTTTCTTATTGTAAATAAGTGTAGAGTTGGAAGCATTACAATGTTTTTCTTTTGTTTTACCTTTCAAAGTGTTCAGTGCAAAGCAATAGGTGTGGATGAAGAGGTGTTTGTGGTCATTAACCGATCTCCACCTTAGCAACTAGTAAATATGCATATGCTATTGTCTGTTTACAGATAAAACGTATTTACATATGTATTTAATATAATTTAAAGAAAAATTTATCATTATAGAATTCTACAAGTAGATAACTGATTTACAGCATTCGTAGCCCCACTTTTATAAAATCTAATGCAACTGCTTCTGTATTTCTGTGAATACCTTAGTGTAACTTCCTAATCTTACCTTTAGATATGAAATATTGATTAAATATAACATGTATATTTTAAAACTTACATCAAACCATGTACTTAGATACTAATTGCACTGAATCATATTTTAGGTGCTATCAACAATTTTAATTATCTAAGATGAATTGGAGGCAGAGGATGCTGAATTAAAATTTTGTACAAATTTAAGTTCATTAAGATTACATATAAAGGGCCAGGCAAATAGCTGCTGGAGGTTCAATCCCCAGGCCTGCCTTGCTGACCCTGCCCCTGGGGCATGCTGAGATAGCAGTTGAGAGTGGGCATGGTAGCACAGGCCTGTAATCCCAGCTCCTGAGAGACTGTAAACAGGCAGATCACTAGGCAGATCACTAGTACTAGGAGAACTGTGAACAGGTCTCATAGTAGTGAGCTTCTGACCACACTGTAGGCCCTTCCCTACAATCAGAAAAACTTACATATAAAATATGGTTAATTCATGTTTATTAGAAGTGTTTTTGGTCAGCCCACTTTCTTGGCCTCCTTCTATCTCTCAGGGTCTGAGGATATTGAGTTATTAAGCTAAAAAGCAGAATCTCCAGAAAAATAAATGAGTGTGCTGTGCAATTTAATGACAATAGAGTGATCATTGTAAACTATAATCTTATTCTAAGTGATAGAGGCAATGGGGAATTTTTAAACACACAGACAAGAGGATTCTGTACTGTACTTTAAAATAATAAAGTTCAAATTTGAGTAGGCAGCTTTCTAGGTAATGTCCTTGCAGAAGTTTTGTTTGTTTTTTATGAAGTTACATTGTGGCTGTGCAGCACTTCTTTGGCAGTCTCTTGTGATAGTTGCCACTGAGTAGTTGTGTATAAGAACCCTTCCCTCGTCAGTAATGCATTGTATACATAGTATCTATACAGCTGATTTCTCTCAGTTCAGTGAGAAGAAATTTTTTTATACTAATAAGCATTAGAAAAATTATCATGTCTACACCGTGTACTCTGTATAACTACTACCAGGACCACAACAGACATTGTATCAATTATTTGGAATGTACACAAACCTGTTTTGAAACTGTCACATTGTTGTTTCTTATTAAAAGTAATTTAAAAGAGAGAGAGAAAAAAAAAAACCGTCCTACCCTCTGACTGTGCTTACTTTGTTAGCTTTCACAGAGGCAACTGTATGTTGATTCTGACAACTCTACAAACTTCAGTGACTTCATGAGCAAGAATTCACACTCCCCCATGCATGGCACTGAGATGTTCAGCTAGGCAAGGTGGATAAAAAGAGCACTAGGGCTTCTTAAAAAGTTTGAAAAAAAAATACAGATGGGAAGATGTAAGTTGATGAAAAGAATGCACTGGTTAAAACTTTATTAAGTTTATTAGAAGAAATGATGTTAAAATCTTGGTCAAAATCATATTTGAGCTGAGTTCATTTATTTTATAAATGATAAAGCTTATTAATTTCATAATTATAGTAGAATATGAGGCATCTGCAGTCATAGTTAGGAAGGTTCACATATGTCAAAACTGCTGTAGAGTGCACAAAAGAGAATAATTCAGACAAAAGCAACAGAATTGATGCCAATAAGTTAGGGACAAACTAACAAATTTGATTATAATTGTAAATGTTCTCATCATTTTAAAATACTAAGGAAATGTTATTAAGGGCCATACTTACAGCCATTTCTAGGCCATATTTATAGCTAATCTTCTCTGTAGATTTTCATGTTTCTATTCCTGACCACACATTTCATTGTAAATGTGTGATCACCATAAATACATGAAAGTAGGGGCTGCTGGGCTGTGTCTCAATGGCAGAACTCCGAGCGCCCCAAGTTCTAGGCTCGTAAGCACTCCAGAAGAAGTGATTCTACACTCATCTTGCCATATTCAGAATTCACTTCTCGAGCAGAGAAAAAATAAATAAAAAGAGAGTACGTATTTACCAATGCTAATAAAATAAATATACCTAATGATCCAGTGTCAGGAAAATAATTATGTATAAGCAGTCATGCTTTAAATGTAAATTTCAGAATAGTTTACTTACAACTATTTATTTTTTCTTAATGATATTTTGGTAACTCTAGGAATTGTAATGAGTCATATGTTACATATTTTAAATTACAAATGATATAGATCTTATGTTTTCTGCCACTGGTTAGCATAATTTCACAGTCAGTTTCACAACTCATTTGAAAGGATACACTGATAATATCTTGTATGTTAGTCTTATAGAAATGCTTGGACAAACTCTTCATAGTGTACAGGTGTAATTGTCATTGAGATTCTCACAGAAGGAAATTATATAGCATAATCTGACAACTGTATCTTCTCTCAATAACGAACAGTAAATCAGGGTTGAGTGATGCATTCATCAAATAATATAAATTAATTTTGACTTACTCTTTTATCTTAAAAATATGTCTTAGGAATTTATAATGCATTAGATTTTTGAAGAATTTTATGGCTATTTTGAAGAAGTAATTACATCTGAAAAAATGGTTAGAGAGTAGCAGTACATTTTTATATGTGAGTAACTTAAAATGTGAAAATAATACTTTAATAGTAATATTTTTTGTAACAAAAAAGTCATGATCAGTATGTTTACGTCTAAGGAAAATGGTTCTCATTAAATTAAAAATGATAGGGAGATTCCAATATGGGTGATTAAAGAAGGATGTATTGTATGTTTGATACCCTTGGTGAGAATGGAAAAAAAAGGAAAAAAATAAAACAGAAAAAAAGTTAGTATGTAACAGACAAAAATTATATGCAGAAAGTGATAATGAAGGGCCAGTTCTCTGGAAATGCCCCCACTTCCCCATCAGGGAGGACAGCATCTTGGGAGTGGTTCTAACCACCTGAGGGGAAAGTGCCAGCACTACACAGGCCACACTGTCAAAAGGCTCTGTGCCTGTGCTCCCGCCCATAAAAGGAGTGAACTGTGGTGAGGGACCCAGGGAAATTATGGATGGCAGCTAGAGAAGAGAAAGCAGCACAGAAAGGGACATTCCTTTCCTTTGTCATCTTCAAGAACTGAGGGAGGTTGTTTCCTCAAACATCATACCCAGAGCATCTACAAGGGCACCCAGCCACTCTAGGCCCAGAGAGTTCAAACAGGAGGAACAAGTTGGTATCCGTGTCACTGACATGGACCCATGGTTTACATCCCCAAAAACACAGGCTGGAAAGACACTGAACAGAATGGTAAGAGTATGAAACCTCTGAGGCAGTAAGAAAGCTCAAGCGCCTGATACTGTAAGAAATCCCCAAATGCTTGAGACAGTAGGAAACCCTACTCAACACCCAGTGTTCCACTAGGACAAAGAAGACCTCTTGTTGATCTTGGGTACTGTGCCAAAGAAATAGATTCCATGAAAGTGCCAAACAGAAAGCCCAGAGATAAATAATTTGGTTCATTTAGATGAGTAGTAGAAGTGACAAGAAGGAGAAGAGTTTCACATCATGAGGACAGAAAGAAAACACAAGATGATGCACTTAGAACTACCTTAGAAAGGACAAGAAAGTAAGTATAACGCATTCTCCAATGACAACTAGCTGCTTGTAAGAAAACTGACAGAAGGCTAATTGGTGTTAAAAAGAAATGGGAGCACAGAGCACATAGAATAAAAACTTTCCCAAAAACATCAGAAAAATTTTCTGTGGAGAAGAAAGGCCTCAACATACATGCAAGTGTGGCTTGCAGAGCACCAAATACCTAAGATGAGAAAAGAGTTCCCCGCAACACATCACACTCAGAGTCCCAGAAGTCCAACAGAAGGACAGAATTTAAAAACGGTCAGGGAAAAGAAAAAGATCACTTAAAAAGAAAACCCATTTGGATTACGGCAGAATTTTCAACATGACATTTAAAGGGCAGTAGTAAGTAGGACAGAAGTGTTTCAAGCCCAAAAAAGAAAACAACTTTCAACCCAGACTTACATATCCAGCAAAACTATAAAACACTTGGAGAAACAGAATATTCTATGACAGTATCTTAAGGAATTTATGAAAACCACACCAGCACTACATACAAATGCTCAAGAATATCTTGGGCAGAGATACTAAAATGAAGCCAGATAATCTATTGGAATGAATACAGTAGGTGAGGTGAGTATTTAATCAAAAAAGAAAATATAAAGGAGTTAACAAATGAAAAATAAGATGATGGGAATAATCAATAACTTACTGCAATAACTGCCAAAATAAATGTCCTCAGCTCAAATAAGAGACAACAGACTTGTTTCAAAAGCCATTTTTTTTTTTTTTACTACATAGATTTATGTAATGGAGAAAGAAATTCATAGCCAAAAAAAAAAAAAAAAAAAAAATCTAAGAATGCAAGTGTTCCATGCACCAGGACCCTGGAAGCAAGCAGATATAATATTCTCAGGTGAAGTGGACATGAAGGTATAAGTGATTCCAACAGAAAAAAGTAGCTACTCCCTATCTACAGAGTGTGTTATTCTACTAAAACAAATTGTATATTTTTCTGAGCAGCACAAAGAAATCTTTAAAAAAAAAATGGATCACATATTAATGCATTAACCCTGCTTAAGTACAAAAAATCAAAATCTTCTATGTGGATTATCATATCATTACACTTTGAAAATAGAACTCAGACACAAATGAAATGACAAGTTTTTAGAGCCTGGTACATTAAGTTGCATCCTTCTGAAAACTCATTTTAGGATTACAGGAGAAATTGAGCAAAATCTAAACAATTCCTAACATAAAATCATAATGGCAGTACAAGATGCTAAAGGCTGTGGGATGTCATGAAAGCATTGCTAAGAGGGAAGTATTAATTTAAAAAACAGAACAGTGTATGTTCTATCAAATAGCCTAATGATGTGTCTCAAGTTCCTAGAAGGCCTACAACAGCAAACCTAAGCCTTGTGCCAGAAAGGAAATCACAAATATTGAAAATAAGTGAAATTGAGAAGGAGGGAGGGAGGGTGGGAGAAAGGGAGGAGAGAGAGAAGAGAGGACAGAGAGAGGAGTAATAAAGCAAAAAGTCAGTTCTTTCTTTGAATGAAGAAATAAATTAGATTAAAAGTTTAGCCAAATTTACCAAGAAAAGACCTGAATTTGGATATTATCATAGTTTTGTGAGTCTAGGTGGAGTTTTTGGGTGCTGCAGTGTAAGGATCAGCAAATATTGGTTTAACTCTTCTTACCTTGTCCATACTTATTTTGCTTTTTCTTTTGTCTTATTGCTCTAGCTAGTGTTTTCAGAATTACATTAAGCAGAAATGATGATAGCATATATCCTTTTCTAGTATAAATTTTAGAGAGAAGGCTTTCCACTTTTCTCTATTTAATAAGGCTTTTGGAGTCACAATAGGTGGTTTTATCACGTGGAGATACCATTTTATCATAAATAATTGCTAGATGTCATCAAATATTTCTCTCTGTCCCTCTCCTCCTCTCTCTCTACTCTCTTTCCCCTCTCTCGTTCCTCTCTGTCTCTCTGTCTCTTCTCCCTCCCCCCTCCCTCTCCCAGGACCTTGCACTTGCCAGCCAGGCACTTATGTCACTGAGCTATCTCCTTGTTCCCTAACTGTGTGATTTTGATTTTAATTTTCTTTATGTATTGTAGTAAGCTTATTGATTAGCATATGTTGAATAAATCATCCTTGCATTCCTGGAATGCATCCTCCTTGGTCATGATGCATGATCTTTTTTGATACTTTGTTGCATTGTGTTTAGCAACATCTTATTTGGGATATTTTCTTCTGTGCTCATTAAAACAAATTGATCTGTAATTCTCTTGCAGTTGAGTCTTTCGTCTTGAAATTAGGAAAATGCTTATACGAATGACTTTGGGAGTACTACCTCTAAGTTAATTTCACTAATATATAAATTCAAAAGAGTAACAGGGTACTAAGTCAATGCTCGTAAATAAATAGCATTCCTGCCAGGCATGGTGATGCATGCCTGTAATCCCAGCAGTTGGGAGGCTGAGGCAAGAGGATTGATGTGAGTTTGAGACCAACCTTGGCTACAAAAGTGAGCTCAAGGCCAGCCTGAGTTGCAGAGCGAGACCCTGTTTCAAAAAGAGAAAAAAAAAATAAATAAATAGCATTCCTATATGCCAATTACAAATTTGTAGATACTTTTCTTTTTTTCTTTCTTTCTTTCTTTCTTTCTTTCTTTCTTTCTTTCTTTCTTTCTTTCTTTCTTTCTTTCTTTCTTTCTCTCTCTCCCTCTCTCTCTCTCTCTCTCTCTCTTTCTTTCTTTCTTTTTTTTTTTCCAGAACTGGGGATTGAATTCAGGTCCTTGGACTTGACAGGAAAGCACTTATTCTACTGAGCTATCTTCCCAGCCAACAAATTCATTGAGAGTGAAATTAGGGACACAATATGTTTCACAAGAGCATCAAGAAAATGATGATCAATGATATAGCTCAGTGGCCCAGATTCTGCTTGTCAAATTCAAGGTCCTCAGTTCAACTCCTAGGACCAAAACTGAAAAACAAACCAAAACCAAAAGGCAAGTTTAGAAATTATCTGAACCAAAGATGTGAGACACCTCTTAAATTGAAACTGTAGGACTCTGAAAAAGACATTGAAGATGGTACTGGAAAATGGAAACACATACCCTATTCCTGGATGGACAGAATCAGTGTCATCAAAATGGCCACACTTCTAAAACCATTGAATTCATTTAATGTAATCCAAATCAAAATAAAAGTAATAGCCCTTGCAAGAACTGGAGAAAGTGAACCAAAAATTTATATGGAACCAGATGAGACCTTGAATTCTGAAAGCAGTGCTCAGCAACAAAGGCAAGGAAATAACATCATAATCCCACACTTGAGATACACTGCAAAGCTGCAGTGATAAAAACAGCATGGTACTAGAAAAAGAGAAAAGAAGAAGACAGACTTGTGAATCAGTGAAAGAGTCTAGAAGATACAGAAAAAATTCCAGGTACACTGAGCTATGTTATTTTAAACAAAGGGGCTAAAACCTGTGCTGGAGGAAAGAAAAGTTGCTATCCACATATCAAATTTGGAATCTATATCCATCTCTCTTATCATGCATTAAACTAAAACCAAAATAGATCAAAGATTTAAACATGGGGATAGGGATGTACTTCAGTGGTATAAATACCTGTCCGACAAGTGCAAGGCCCTGAGATCAATTCCTGGTCCAAAAAAGAGGAAAAAATCTTAACAATAGAACATTGGGCTGGGGAGATAGTTTGGCAGGCTAAGCGCCTGCCTGGCAAGCACAAGGACCTGAGTTCGATCCCAGGTGTTGTATGCTGCAGAACCCCAGGTGCACTGTGCTAGCAGTTGAGGCTGGCCTTGAGCTCACTTTTGTAGCCCAGGCTGGTCTCAAACTCGTGCCAATCCTCCTGCCTCAGCCTCCCGAGTGCTGGGATTACAGGCGTGAGCCACCACGCCTGGCCGAAAGTCATTTTTTTTTTAAATCCTGGTTGCACAAGAAAAAATACCAAGAAGCAACAAATGGGATCACACCAAATTAAAAAGGCTACATACCTTAACAGTGGAGAGGCAACATATAGAATGAGAAAAATGTTTTCTAGCTAATCCTCTAACTGCAGATTAAAGGAATTGAAAAAAATCCACTTCCAATATAAAGACCCACTTAAGCATGTTTAAGTGAATGTTTAAGTGAATGGAAAATTCTCAAATGACAAAATTCAAACTGCCAATAAGTACTTGAAAAATGTTCAGTATCACTGCCCATTGGAGAAATGAAATGTCAATACTGAGATTCTATTTCACCAGAAACCATGGCTAACATCAAGAAATCAACTGATAAGAAATACTGATGAAGTTGTGGGAGCGTGGAATTGTTATGAATTGTTGCTATATCTTTAAAGTAATAGATCCACTAGGAAAACAGAATGAGGATTTCTCACAGAACTAGCAATAAAATTGCATTTCACCCAACTATTCCTTTTCTAGATATCTTCCCAAATGGGTTAAAGACATCATTCCAAAGTGATGTGTACCTACCATAGTACACTTCATGATAGCTAAATTGGAAACTGCTTCCTCTGGAAACAGTTTCTATGTTCATGAACAGATCATTAATTTGAAAAGGTGTATATGGAATTAGAACACTGCTGTGGTATGAAGGCTTGGACTTCAGGCATTTGGAGGAAAATGTGTGCATCTTGAGGTTGTAATGCTAAGTGACCTGGGCCAATAACATATGGTTTCTCTCTGGGGATATTAGCAGACATAATAGGGAAAAAGAGGAAAAAAAATTCAATCCAGCACACAAAGAAACATCAGTTCAGTGTGGACAATGGGTTTGTATAATTGCCTTCCTGTTTTGTTTTGATTTGACCTAGTCAGGATTTTCAGTCTTTTATATGATAATTAGCTATGTAGATAAATAAATGAATGAATATTATAAAACTAGAAGGTGTCCAGACAGAGGTAAAAAAGGGATTGAGATGTGTTATGTATACTTATCAAACCTTTTCAGTGAATGAAATCATTATTTACTTAAAATATTTACTAATAAAAGAAAGAAGAAAAGATCCATATCAATGGAATTAGAAATGAAAAGGTAAAATCTCACAGTGATCACCAGGAAAATCTGGACAATTATTAGTAATGAGCAGGAAAACTATAGTCCAAAAACTTGAGGCATCTTGAAGAAATGGGAAATGCCAAGAAACAGGTGAATTGCTGAAACTGAACTAGTAAGACCTAAAAATCTTGAACAATTTAATATCAGGTAGTGATACTGAGACAGTGATTAGAAAAAAACAAAAAAAACAACTTTGCTAAAAATGTTAGGACCTGATAGTGTGATGAAGTCTGTAAAAACTACAGTGAAGGTGGAGGTGAAATGCCCATGATCTTGAAACTCTTCAATGCAACTGAAAAGAAAGTTGTACTTCTGTAGCTTTGCCCATGTGACAGTATTGTAGCTAGTGAGGTTTAACCAGATGGTGATTCTTCTAAATTGGAAATTATACTTCCAAAATCATCCCTGAAGTTAGCATTGCCCTGATTACAAACCAGACAAGTCCCCCGTGCAAATATAAAAGAACAGAATCCATAGCTCTATTTTTTAGTGAACACAGACACAGATTTCTAAACATGATAATGCCAAATAAATATAATGAAACAAATCATTTTTTGTTGTTTTTTTCTCTTTAAAATAAAAAAAGAAAAACCCACAGGTTAAAACCACATGCTGTTTTCTCAACACCATTACTGTGGGAATAATGTTCTAAGACTTTAGGAGATGTGTTTAACCAGGTGTACTGGCACATCCTATAATAAGTTTTATGGGTTTTTTTTTTTTTGCTTGTTTGTTTATTTTTTTTGGTGGAACTGGGGATTGAACTCATGCTCTTGTGCTTGCCTGGCAAGGCAAGGCTTATTCTACTAAGCTATCTCCCCAGCCCTGCTTTGTGATGTCTTCACATTAAATCTGATAACAAAACAGCTGCTAAGTGAATGTAATATAGAGAAAGATAGAGAGATGGACTAGTGTTGTTGTTTTCTGCTCCCCGGGTTGTTCTGTTTCCTCTGGCACCTTTGTTGCTGTTCTGCCACTGTGAACTGCTGCTCTCTGCCACGTGCCTCTATGCCTTGAAGCCAGCCGAGTATAGTCTGAAACCACTAGTAGCTGTGAGGTAAATAAACCTTTCCTTCCTTCATTATGGGTGTCAGGTATTTGTCCCAGCAACAATTAAAAAGTAACTGAAACACACAGATACAAACATAAATCAGGGGAAAAAGTAGAAAATGAAGAACCAGCCCCAGTCATGTTTGTTTATCTGCTCTTTGACAAAGGGGCCAAAAACTTAAGCTAAAGGAAGGATATTCTCTTTTACAATGGGAAACTTAACTGCACACGGAATAAAGAATATTGTATTCCCATACCTTTTACCAAGCATCAAATAAAACAAAAAATGCACCAAAAACAAAGATGCGAAAATCGAACCAATTCTCTGGAAGGTAACATAGTTGAAATCTTAGACATAGAAACTTTCTAAAGAGAATCCTGCTTGCATGAGAAATAGCATTAAGAACAAGCAAATTTGACTATGACAGAGCAGAAATATGCACAGCAAAGTAAACAACTAATAGAAGAAGCTGTGCACAGAAGGAGAAAAAATTTGTAAGCCCCTTGTATGACTCTTGCTTTATATTTAGAGTTTACAAATAACTGTAATTCTTAGACCGTCCAGAATAAAAGCAGCAACTTATGTAAATAAGCAGTTCTCAACAGAAGTATCGGCAACAAAATATCGAACAAATGGGTGGCAGGAGTGGTCATGGAAACAAAAATTTATACAACATTTGGATTTCATCTTACTCCTGAAGGAATGTCTGTCACTGTCAACACTCAAAATAATAAAGTTAATGGTGAAGCTGTATATGGAAATCTGTAGGGACAGCCTTCAAGAAACAAACTAGAAACTTCACTCAGCTATTCTCCTTCTGTGTATCTTCATAAAATTAAGGGCATCATATTACATTGATACCTGCAAAATCATGCTTTCAGCATCAGTGATCCATGCATACCCATGTGCAGCACAACTTATAATAGCTAAGGCCTGGAAGCAACCTCCGTGTCCATCAATAGGTGAATGGCTCAAGAAAAGGTAGTATGCATGCATGATACTGTGTCTCTTCTTTACAGAGAAACAGTAATGATAAAATTGGAGGAATATTGATGTTGGGGAAATAGGATTGAACCTTTTAATTTAGTAGGTAGTATCTTTTAAAATACATATTTCAAAAAATAAAACTAAAATATATATTTCATTTTATATTTTTGCAAATGAAAAGACTACATCAATATCAGCTTCTTTGTACATAATTTGTAGTTCATCAATTCTGTTTATACCATAGCAACTGAAGGAAATACGTCCAAAATGACATTTATCTTAAAACTTCTATGTTTATAAACTTTTCCTATTCATCAGATCTTCAGTAGTGTGAAACTTCATTTGGGCCTTGGTTTAATCTGAGAGATATTTGTTCTTTCCATTTAATTTTTTTCCCACATCTTGTTTCACCTTCATTATTATCACTTTTAATCTTTGGTGAAATTCCTTTGTTGGTGAACTCATGATTTTTAAAATGTTATGTGATATTGCTGGGATACTAGGAGTCATCAGAACTTTATACTTTGCTGCTTGAGTATGAATGAAATATCAGATTTTCAGTATCCAAGGAATTTGAAAAAGTTAATTGGATTGATCCCTGATCATGGTATCTTTTATTTACATACCGATTTGTATGTTGGGGATGGTGCTAGCAAACTAAAATTTGTATTTTATATAATTATGTGTAGGTGATACATTACTGTGCAGATTTGAACTATATTATTGCCAGTCTTACATTATTTAAGTGTAAAAAATTCAGTGTATGAAACCTTTTCTTTCATGTATTTGGTACAGGATCTGGAGGGTCTCACTACACAGATTGGACTCATAGTGATTCTCCTGTTTTCAGTCTCCCAAGTACTGGGATTATAAATATGTGCCACCAGGCTCGGCGCACCCTGTGGGTGGGACCTGCCTAGCATAAGGGGGCTGAGCCCCTGGTAGCTGTGCTCTGCCTAAGCAAGCGCTTTAGTTTGCTGAATTATCAGGCTGGCCCAGGGTTTCTATTTTGAATCAAGACAATATGTAGCTGGATTTTTCTACAAATGTAATGTTGACAAGTAATGTTAAGGAATAAAGAAATAAGTCAACTGAAAAGAGAGAAAGCATTCATATGCATGTAAGTGAAACTTACAACTAAATGACTTTTAAATCACTACATGTTAGTAGTCATCAAATAACGTTGGAAAGTTGGCTGCTCATATGGAGAAAGTGTGTGAACACCAACGACTGCAGTACACCCTGCTAGAAAATGATTCCACAAAGTTTATTTATAAAAGTTTGGGGGAAAAGCTTGGATTGTCTTAGACAAGATCGGGCGCATTCAGGGTGGTATGGCTGTTAGGATTGTCTTAGAAGAAATTGTAGGTAAGTGCTTTATAATCATAGTAATACACTCTTAATAGCTAAAAAAAGTACAGATTCTTGATATTAAAACTAGATTTGACTATAGCATAATAAAATATTTTTATTACATTTCCTTATTGTGAGCAATCACAGTCAGATTTGAATGTTTTTTTAAAGAAAGCGAATTCAATAATATTTTTAAAATGGACTAAGAAGAACTTCTCATTTGATTATAAATGTGCAAGAAACAAAAGATTTATATGAAATACAGATGGCTAATTGGATCTTTGAGCAGATTTTAAGTCATAAGTGTATCAGAAAATACAAATTAAAACAGTTATACAGTTTTGAACCTTAGATAAACAAAAATATAATTAAATAATTTATTTAGGGAGTGTGTGAAAGTATGAAGTTTCCCCCAAACTTTCTTAAATCTAACACCATCAAATTTTTAACTATTATTTATTTTTCTACATGCTAAAGTAGTATACATTTGCTCGAAGATAAGTTTACAGCAGACTACAGATATTGCCATTTACTTTTTATATCTTGGTAGATTTTTAAGATTTACTGACCTTTTCTTTCTGGTTGGCCTTTCCTATCTTGTCATTTCTAAAGGTAGTATATACTTTGCTAATGTTGGTGTTCCAATCACACATCTTCTAATTACATATATTTATAGGAAAAATTAATCAAGGTAACTAGCCAAAAAAACAGTGAGTGAAATTACAATGTTCACAAAGAATTTATTCTAGTTCTTGGTTATAAAACACATTACATAATTATATTCATCTTGGACAAACAATATATATTGCTTATTGATGACTTTTACTGTCCTCTTACTTCCAGCCTTCCTCTCTCCCTTCCCCAGATTCTCTTTCAAAATCTCAAATGCTGTTTGAATTTTACTAAATGAAGCTGTATGCAGAGTACATTCAGATCCCTGTT
Organism: Myocastor coypus; assembly: GCA_004027025.1. Taxonomy (NCBI): domain Eukaryota; kingdom Metazoa; phylum Chordata; class Mammalia; order Rodentia; family Myocastoridae; genus Myocastor; species Myocastor coypus. The sequence goes on from PVJA010038363.1 coordinate 15,879, forward strand.
GATAATAATTAATATCACTGATGTAGAAATGTACTTTTTTACTGTATTTTATTTGTATAAATTATATTACTGCACATTCATGATTCTTTTAAAAATTAAATTTCATAATACTTATTCTAATAGATTAATAGGCATAGTATACCCAGATGAGAAATACTGCCTTATGCCAGTGGTTCTCAACCTTTCTAATGCCGTGACCCAGCAGTAGAGTTCCTCATGTTGCAGTGACCCCAAACCAAAAAATAATTTTGGTGGCTACTTCAAAACTGTAATTTTGCTACAGTTATGATTCAGAATGTAGATACCTGAATGCATTATGTATTCTCTGCTACAAATCAAACATAATTTAAACATAGTGATTAATCACAAAAACAATATTTAATTATATGTTGAGAAATATTACTAATTCCAATAAATAACATTGCACCATGCATAGCATGGGTTTAAATATGTATTATCCAATGGCTTTAGGCAACTCCTGTTTTGGTCGTTCGATCCCCACTGGGGTTGCGAGCCACAGGTTGAGAACCACTGCCTTATGGTAATATTTTTCTGTTTTAAATTGGAAAACTTTCAAGATAAATATATTTGCGAGAAAATGCTTAGAAAGGCTTTTTTTTAGAGTTTAGTAGCCTTGTTATAGTGTCCTTGTATATCACTTTTATTTTAGTAATATAAAACCTTTTATGAAAGTGGCTGTTATATACACTTCAGTGAAAAATCAATGTCTATTTCCTTATTTATTTTCCAGCAATTGAATAGCTTTTAAAAGCCCCACAAAAAATTTTATTAGTGTAGATTTTTGCATTTCACTGTCTTCATCTTTTTTGAGCTACATTTTTCACATAGGCATATAAAGAGCAAATAATATCAAATATATGATAATATATTAAACACATGCTAATATATAAGAAAAAAAAGATTTAAAATATGCTCTGTTGGTAAAAGTATTTTACCAAGATGACCTGGAAACTAGGGTGTTTTTCTTTTTTTGAAAATGGGATTGTAAAAATCCTAGAAAATAAAAAATATGAAAGCTTCTTAAATTACCATGATTTTTCTCCATCTAGTATAGTGAAAGCCATGACATAACTTCTAGCTGACTCTATGTGTTATTTATAATTCTTTTCAAGAATATGTTGTCAAAACTTTGTTAGGGCAAAGTAATTTTTTTATATTTTAGAATATTAAATATATTAGATGTTAAGCCTATTGGTATAGTGTGCAGGGTCAGCCAGCTAAGTCTGGAGAACTGGTTTTACATATTTGAAATATATACTTGAATTTTTAATGCATGTTGACAACCATAAAATAATTTTAAAAAATTTCTGTTCTTTTGTGTTACTTCACCTTGTCTGTCTTTGACTACGCCAATGTGATTGGCTTAAGGAATATACCATTTCTCCTCTAAAATTGTCCCCTAATACCTCTTACATTCTAGTCTAACACAAAAGACATAAAACAAAACACAAACAAATTAGAAATAAATTCTTAGCTTCACAATACCATACTCAAGTAGACAGTGACAGAAATAGTTATGAAATTGAGTAAACTAAGACAAAACAAATGTCCCTGTAGTACTTAACAGAAGGAAAAGGGCAGTGGGAGTCAGTTATAGAGCACAATAGTGTTCAGTATATTTCAGCCATCACTTCTCTGTTACCCTAATGAATGATTTCAGTGTCCTTGATGAAAGCCAGGTAAGTAAAAAAAGCACAAGAAAGAAATTGACCCCACTTAAAAAAAAAAAAAAATACATCATTGTGGGCAGTAACATCAAATTCATGTACTCACTCTGCTCTCCACTTTGCTTTTTGTTTCTGAGTAAAAACTATATTCAGAACTGTGTGATTAGTATTCCTTGTGTTTCATCTCCTTAGTTGATGATCATCCTTTAGGCAGAGTCAAAAATCTAAGGTTTTTTGCAAGTACATTTGCTCTGAAGTGTTCCTGCCTTACCATCTGTGCCTGTCTATCTCTACAGCTCTACCCACTTCTGCTTCTGCTCCTGGACATTCAGCTTCCTTATTTTGCTGTCCTGTGATTATTGGTATTTAGAGTAGTAGTATTTCATGTTATTATTTCTGAAATGTTTCCTCTATCGTTGATGTTAATCATTTTAAATGGAATTTTTTGACTGATTTCATGTCATGTTTGTCAGAAGAAACTATGTCATTTAAAGCACTTCCACAATTCTAAAAAAAAAAAAAAAAAAGAGTCTTTAGCTACTTTGAAGATCTTGCTCTGTAGTTATGCGGACATTATTGAAGAATATAAGAACAAATCTAGTCTTTAAGGTGACATCATTTTTAAGGGTGTAACTTGTAAAAAATGAAATAAATAAAATAAATACAAAGCTGAGGAAATAAAATTTTCCACTGTACAAATCTTAGAAATGCTATCTTGTATATTTATAAAATTATATTCAATGAATATTTTACATAAAAATTATGTAAAAGAATAACCATAGAAGTAAGTTTAGTATTTTAAAGTTAACTTCTCAATGAATTATAAATACTGGGTATCAAAACTCTAATAACTGAAAATTATTTGTAGAATTTATTTTTCTTTCTCTAACCTCACTTCACATATAATAGTTGGATCATTACTGAAATTAACAGTAAGTTGTATAGTGTCACTTCCCATCCATTGAAAACAAAAATTTGTCTTACACATCTGTTTTCTTGCATAACATTGACATAGTATTACTTTTTAGTATGATGTTGGGAAATATTTATGGATTCTTTTATTTATTTGGTGTTACATTTAGTTATTTTTTACATATGCCTATTTTCTAAAGAGCTTAGGTTTAAGTTGAATAGTTCATAATATAAATATTTATGAATATATATGAAGTACCTATATGAACGTTTTATTTTTATTTTTATTTTATTTTATTTATTTTTTCTTGTTTCAGAACCTTTGTTTGTTTATTCACTCATTTTTGTGGCTGGCTCAGCTCACCCTGAGGGCAGGGCTGGTGCAGCATGTGGTGCCAGGGATGGAACCGCGGTCCCTGAAGCTGCCCAGGCTTTCCCAAGCAGGCGCTTTAGACCACTGAGCCATTCCGCCGGGCCCCTACATGAACGTTTTGATGGAGCAGCATTAACATTTCCGAACATTCTACTAATAAGTCTAAAAAGAAATATATCTAATACAAGCAAGTATATGTCATGTAAAATAATTCATAGAAACTGTAACTGAAAGTTAGCTTATAAATTGAACATTTCATTGATTTTCTCAAATTTTATACATAAAGCAATATAAATTCAACTTAACTAGTAAACTTGGATATCCCATTAAGATATTGAGGAAAATTTGGTATAGTATTTATTTTACCATAATGCATCTTTGTTTTTACTTCCTTGAGGTTCTTTTGTAGTTAATGTGGTTGGTTTTATAAAGTAATATAATCAAGAAAGAAACTGCATTAATTTCTTTCAAAAAAAGTTCATAGTTTTAAATTCCTTGAGAGTCAATAATATTTATTAATCTCTCACTGTACACTAGCTTGTGTCTTAGATTTACGGAGACAGAAGAACAAAACCAAAATGTTTCCTTGTTATGATAAGATTTAAAAATTTTAAGAGAATTCATACCATGGATGTGGCATTAAGTTATGATATAAGACAATCTCCTTATCTTTATGATACTGATATTTTTCCTTACCTGTGTTTAAGTAAATGCTGAAGTAATTTGCCTAGTTTAAGAAATCAAATCTATTAAGGCATTAGTTTTATTTTTTTGTGCTAGTGTTGGAAAGCTGATCATTTAAAACTTTTCTAACCCAACATAATACTTCAGTGCTTATGTCTTTTAATTATAGTTGAGGAAAACTTTCCTTAGGCACATGTCGTGATTTTTTTTTTTTTTTTTTTTTTT
>PVJA010038364.1:0-19789 GCA_004027025.1 Myocastor coypus
AAAAAAAAAAAAAAAAAAAAAAAAAAAAAAAAAAAAAAAAAAAAAAAAAAAAAAAAAAAAAAAAAAAAAAAAAAAAAAAAAAAAAAAAAAAAAAAAAAAAAAAAAAAAAAAAAAAAAAAAAAAAAAAAAAAAAAAAAAAAAAAAAAAAAAAAAAAAAAAAAAAAAAAAAAGATTGATTACCCCCTCAAATAAAGATATCCTAAAACTGAACAGAAATATGAAAAATCCAGCTAAAAAATGGACAGGGGATGTTAATAGACATTTCTTCAAAGACATTCAAATAGCCAGGAAGTACATATGTACAGAATTAGAACCCTTGTACACTAGACAGGGCAACATAAAATGTTATAGCTGCAATAGAAAATACTATAGTGGGCCCTCAAAAAATTAATGAAAGAAAAAAAATTAAGGAGAGAATTATAATGATTTAGAAATGTCACCTGAGTATATATCCATCTGAGTCCAACTGAGCTCAAGAAATTTTTATACATTCATGTTCTAGCTCTGTTGATGACAATAGGCAAGAGGTTGGAAATTAACTCAAGCATCCAATAAAAAATGGATGCATAAACAATGTGGTTTATCCATACGATGGAATACTATTTAGTCTTTTAAAGGAAAAAAGGTTCACAATGTAACTTACTCTCAAAGATATGAATGAAACAGACTGTTCACAAAAAGGTAAATAATATGATTCTATTTATATGAGGTATCTTAGAATGCATAGAAACATACAGTGGATCAGTGGTTACCAGGGATTGTGTGGAACATGGACTAAGAAATCTATTGCTTAATGTATACAGTTTTACAAGACAAAAAGTTCTACAGACTGTAAAACAGATATATATTGAAATACACTACTGAATTGTACATCTAAAAATTCTTAGTATGGTAAATTTCATGTTATGTATATCTTACCACAAATGTATTTTACCAAAAGCCCTCTCCTTCCCCCCAAAAATCAAACTGCCCATCAACTGATGCCAGGTGTGACTGCACATCTCTTATCCTAGGACTCTGGAAGGCTGGAAAAACATGGCAAAATGAAGCCTAGCCTGGACAATTTAGGGAGACACTATATCAAAAGCTAAAAAGAAAGGCTGAGTGCAGCTTATCAAGAAGGCCCTGGTTTCAATTCCTGGTATCACTAAATAAATTAAATAGCCCACCCACCCATGCAGAAAATAAAATTGTATAGAACAACACAGCCACACAAATAAATACAAGTAAAACTAGGGAAATCTGAATAAGAGAAGAGTTTGTGTTGATGTTGATGCAGTGCTATGTTGTTTTTTTTTAAATTTTTTTTTTTTTCTTGTTTCAGAACCTTTGTTTGTTTATTCACTCATTTTTATGGCCAGCTTAGCCCGTCCCGAGGGCAGGGCTGGCGCAGCATGTGGTGCCGGGGATCGAACCGCGGTCCTTGAGGCCGCCCAAGCTTTCCCAAGCAGGCGCTTTAGACCTCTGAGCCATCCCGCCGGGCCCAGTGCTATGTTATAATTTTACTAAATGTTACCAATAAGAGAAATGACAAAGTGGCACAAAGGATCATTCTATGTTTTATACAATTGCATTATGAATCTATAATGATCTCATATGCAGAAAACAGACACACATAAAACCTGTTTTTAAAAACTATATGTTTGTGAACTACTATGTCAAAGTATTAAAGGTAAATAACAAAATATCAGTGTTTAAATCATATAAAGTGTTTTGCTTGGGCTTGTGACAATGTGTATACTCCACAGCGACTCCTCTGGGGAAACTCATCACCTATGCATACAAATGTGATCTATGTATAAGTAACTTCTTTAGTCAACTATCTACCTTCTTTTATTGTATATCTATCTGTCTACCCTACTCACCAGAATATAAATCACAAGAGCATAGCAATTTTTGTCTGTTTTATTCTCTGATTTACACCAGTATCCTAGACCTGTCCCTTGACACAAATTAGGCATACAATAGTTTGTTGAATAAAAAAGGTCCACAGTAAAAGTACTAAATTCAACTCTCCTTCAGTGTCAAGAATATCCCAATCTCTGGGAGGCAGGCTTCTGACACCCTAGAATGGGGACTCAGATTTTAATTGATATCTGCAGGTGGGACCACACCCTCGGCTGTCTCACAGAACTGTCTGCTACTGTTATCTCTATCACCTTCCACCACAAAAACTTCTCCATCTTTTGTAAGTATGACACAATGGCATCTCACAGATATTAAAAGGCTGACTGAGCATAAAACATCAGCAAATCGTAACAATCATACAACTGTTTTTTGGCTTCCTATTTTTTTTTTTTTTTTTTTGGTCTTTTTGAGACAGGGTCTTGCTATGTAGTTCAGGCTGGCCTTGAGCTCACTTTTGTAGCCCAGGCTGGTCTCGAACTCACATCAATCCTCCTGCCTCTGCCTCCAGAGTGCTGGGATTATAGGCGTGCACCACCACGCCCGGCTTTTGGCTTCCTATTGTAGTAGAAGAAATATATATAGTAATAGTACAATAGTATAGTATTGTACTATGTACAATATACATAGTAATTGCTTTTTAGTTAGTGTATATGTATGTTGCACTTTAACTGTATTTGATAGAGGGTCTACAGGATCTCACTATACAGATCGACTCATAGCGATCCTCTTGTTTTCAGCCTCCCAAGTGTTGGGATTATAGGTGCGTGCCACTACACCCAGTTTCTCAATCTCCTCAGCACACTGCCAGGTGGGGCTGGCACAGAGTGCTGAACTGCTATGAATTTGATGCCAGCCTCGACTAAATAGTGAGACTGTTGTCCAAAAAACCCAAAAAATGAATGAATAGATGGATGTTTAAGCAAGGCATGGTGGCACATGCCTACAATCCTTGCACTGATGAGGTAAGAGGATCACAAAATTTAAGCTCAGGTTGCACAATGTATCAATTTAACAAGAATTTTTTGAGGGTGGGGCGGCTGAGTTCGCCCTGGGGATGGTTCTGGCAGGCATGCCAGGATCAACCAGGTCCCTGCATTTACCTAAGCTTGCCTAAGCAGGAGCTTTAGACTGCTGAGCTATCTCACCAGCTCCCTCCCCCTTTTTAAAAATCTCTCCCACAGAAGACTCTAGGTTCAATCCCTACTATTACAACTAAATAAAATATCTGAGCAAACTCCATTGCCTGGCTCTCACCCTTACTTTCTTGAGCACACTTAAGAAATAAACTCAGACAGAGTGACTTCAATCTATATTCATCTGCCTATAACATTTAACATACCATTAATTCTATTTCCAATTGGTCTTTGTACTTACCCACTCTTTCTTTTTATTAGCCCTGAGCTCCCTGCCTCTCTCAGCACCTTTTACCAAAACCTGTCAATGGTCTCCTAACTTGTCCAAGGCATTCCTAAGATAGACTGAATGTTCTATCCAATTTTCTCAGGAACCTAAATGTTTTCCTCCTCCAAGCCCAGAGAAAAAGTCCAAGTTTCTAAGCAAGGTATTAATGCCTCCCTCTCCTAACCCCATGGCTCCCCTTTCCCTATTGAACCTTATACTTATCCTTAACATGCTCTGTGTCTTTAAGAGATCTTACTACTTTTTGGGTACCTAAGGGCTATAGTACCTTTTCAGACTCAAATCTTAAGTCAAGAATCAACTCAGGGACACCTTTCTTTTTGAGACCATGCAATTTCACTGTGCAATTCAGGCTGCAATTTCATTGTGAAATCCTGCCTCAGCCTCCTGAGGCCTATGCTTCCTTGTTCCACTATCGGGCAGTTTTACAAATCTGGCCAGCAGAAGAGCCCTTCCTCCCTGGGGCTATCATGGTTTACTCCCATAGCTTTGAGCCATATCCCCCCAGGCTATCATAGAGTACTGTACTTCAGTAGTTTTTGTTTCTGTTTGACCTTCATTCCAGAGGAGGATCTAAATACCCATCTTTCCCTTCTTCCAGACAACTTTCCAAATACAGAAAGCCTTATCACCTTCCAGTCTCCATAGAACTTCTTACCACAAAGGTTTAAAGTTTGGTACATAAACTGAAAAAATCCATGTGCACATTTATCATTCAAAGCACAATCTCACCTAGTTTTCTTCTAAACCCTAATATATTCTAGTTATTTTTAAAAACCAACCCTATTATCTTATGCTTAAGTCATAAAGAGATACTTTGAGTCAGGCATAGTGGCACATGCCCATAATCTTAGCATTCTTGAAAGTTGATGAGGAAGGAGAACAGAAAATTTGAGACCAGCCTAGTTAGTTTAACAAGACTGTCTCAAAATAAAATATAAAAAAGGCTGGGAGGGTAGCAAAGGCCCTGAGTTCAATCCATAGTTCTGCTAAAAAGAGTGGAAATAGACAAGACAGAGACAGACACTGTGGAGAAAACTCACATTGCATTGTGAAAAAAGTTACACAAAGCAAGTAAGGCAGGTATTACTTGCTATGTTGAACAGAACAGCCAAATAAATGGAAAAAAAAAAAAAAAACTTTTACATCATATATTTAGGAAAGACAGGAGCATGGAGACTCCAGAACAGGGCTGATTTTTATTTTTTATGCATTTAGTAAAGGGTTTACAGGATCTCACTACGTAGACTGGACTTGAGTGATTCTCCTGTTTTCAACCTTCCAAGCACTGGGATTACAGGCACACCAACATACCTAGTCTCATCTGGTATCTCAGCATGCCTGGGAGTGGGGGGTACAGCACAGCAAGCTGCCTAAGTCTGCTGAGCTATTTGGCCAGCCCCTGATTTTTAAATAAAAGGTAAAATTATTTTTTTTAAAGGCAAAATTCTTGCTTTCAATAATTTTATGATTTTATTAGAACACTGAGACAACTGCAGTACACAAAAAGGCAAATGATAAGGGCAGGCCTGACAGCTCAGCGGAGTAAATCACCTGCTTAGGCAGAGCATAGCAGCTGGGGTTTGATCCTTGGTGTGTTGTGTGGCCTGCCACTCAGATTGAGATGGGCATGGTGGTGCACACCTGTAATCTTATCGCTTGAGAGGTGAAAACAGGAGAATCACTGAATCGGATCTACATAGAAGACCCTGTAGACCCTTTCCTAAATACAGGAAAAAAAAAAAAAAAAAAAGCAAACAATAAAGCATTTCTTATCCACAAAGTTTCTCATCTCACCTTCAACACCTTTAACACTTTGGACTGGAACATTCCTTCCCTACCTCCAAACCCCTAAGATGGGGGTGGGGAGACTGTCTTAATAGCAAGCCTGAGCAACTTAGATACCAGTACCATTCTGCCTAAGCATTGTAAAATGAAAAATGTCTTGGGATGTTGCCTTATTTAGAACCTTACAACTAGTGCTATCATATTTCACCATTAGGATTGCCTCCTTATCCCATTTTCAGACACAGAGCTGCAGTGTCCTCAGGAACACCACACTTACTCCAGACGTCTCAGCCAGCCACATTTCCCAGTCAAGTTATTTTGTCTCAGTAGGATGACTTAAAATTCTTGAAATGAGAACAGGTGGTGGTGGCCGGGATCACAGGACAGGAGAAAAATAAAACATACACCATAAAATAAATGATTAGTGGTTGATACACTCACATAACCCCACTACTGCATTCCTAAACTAAGGCAGGAAGATTACAAGTTCAAAGCCAGCTTGGGCTACATAGCTAGACACCAGGTTGAACAACAAAGCAATACAACAAACAAAACCAAAGAACAACAAAATCAAGTGGTTAACTACAAGTAAATTATCCTATTATTGCTGGACCTGGTGACACATGCCCATAATCCCATACTTGGGAGGCACAGGCAGGTGAATCACTGTGAGTTTGTTGCTCCCAGGCTGATCCAACACAGAGATCCAATCCTCTGGTCTCAACCTGCAACCTCCTCTCCAATCCTGTCTCAAATTCCAACCTCCCAGAGCACTACCACACCCTGTTTCTTTTTGTCTTTTGAGACAGGGTCTCACTATGATGTTCAGGCTGGCTTTGAGCTCATTTTGTAGCCCAGGCTGATCTCGAACTGTCTCAGACACTGTTGGGATTACAGGCATGTGTTACCACAGCTGCCTAAGACATGTTTTGATGTACAACAAACCTAGTTACACCTCTGTAAAGTGTACATATTTGTACTGGGAATCAAACTCAGGTCCTTGCAGCTCCCAGGCAGGCACTGTGCAGCTGAGCTATATTTCCAGTCTCTTTGTAAAGTACAGAAACCTCATCTTCCTTAACTCTTTTAACCAACATTTATCATACATCCATTACATAGAAGGTGTTGCTGAGTTCAGCAGAAAATACAATGGTGAGTGAAGCAATCCTACCCAGGGATGTGGAAATCACAGCCACAACTTCTACATAAAGCAAAGCATAGAAATAGGAATATGGTACATCCACTTGAATAAACTGTCAGGAACAGCTTCAAAAGAAAAGAAGTGACCTCAGCTGGGCCCTGAAAAAATGGGGGAGATATCATACAAGAAGATGGAAGGAGAAAACAATTCTGGCCAAAAGAATATAAGATATGATGTCATATTTAATTTGGTTGTAGTATACAGTATCCTGGGATCAAGTTCAAAGTGAAAAAACCCTACACAACTAAGAAAAGGAAAAGTGCTACTCTTCTTGCTTTAAAAGAAAACTGTAGCTCCCTCTAGTTGCACTGCAAAGTAGTAATAAGGAACAAGACAGTGTAGCAGGATGACTGTCAGCAGAGGGGTGACCCTTTGCTTGACAGCGCCTCTCAACGATGTTTCCTGGGATTCCAGCAATGTTAACAAGGAAAGGGTAGTTTCTTTTTTCCTCTCCCTCGGGAGTAAAGAACAACTCCTTCAGTACTTTCATCAACAAAGTAGAACCAGAATAAAACTATGGGTTATGACCAGCTTCTGCACCAGAGTCAAGGTGGTGAGTTTAATCCACCAGGAGAGTGCTCTGGAGTCACTACCACAGAGTTTAAGAATAACCCTCTCCTAAAACACATCTGTACCCAGCTAGCTCCAAACTTAGTCACCCTGATGCCCGAGTTCAGCATTAAAAGTAGTGTTTTCCTGTTCCTCCATGGGATTTCGGCCTGGGCCTTCCTATTCCGGGATCACAGTCTCCCGAGTGGGGGCACTGTCACCAGGTCCGGACTCCAGTAAGGGCATTAACTGTCCCTCCTGCAGATCTAGATCTTCAACCTCACTGAAAGACCACAAGGGGGATAACGCCCGATTTCACACCCAGGACCATCGGAGCACATCTAGGTGGGTACTGATGGGTGGGAAAACTTGGCCGGCGCCCAGGCCTGCACCCTGGAGCCGGGCCTCGGCCCCATAGCGGATCGCGCGGGTGGGTGACGCGGGGCTTGCACTAGTGCCCAGAGCGAAAGCAGACTTCGCGGTCGCCAGCCCTGAGCACGTGCCCAGGAACACCGGCTTCCCGGCGCGGAGGACAAAGTCCGTCCCTGCCGGTTCCGTTGCTCGGGCACCCGGCACCTGGCATCCGGGGCGAAGCGGGCAGGGCCCATGTGTGATCCCAACCCTAGTCCTGACCCTGACCCCACTTCGAGCTCTGCCTCCCAGAACCCTTGTGCGCACTCACCATTGTGGTTGACCCAGGTTGGCTTCAGGAGCTTCATTGTTCGGCCGCCGCCGGGCTGTGGCGAAAGCCGAGTCTTTCAGCGCACTCGGGCCATGGAGCCACCTCTGCTGCTTCCTCCCACGCCACCCTTCCTCCGGCCGCCGCCTGCCCCACGCCCTCAGCGCCGTCGCGCCATGGCCAACCCGCGACCCCCGCCGCCGCCACAGCCGCCCCCTGTGCTTGGCCGCCGCCGCCACCGCCACAGCCGCATCCCCTGCGCTGCTCCTCCTCCGGCGGCTCCCGGGCAACGCCGGAAGTCACGGCGCGCACCTGCCAAATCGCCCCGGCGGGAAACCACTTCCCACGCGGACCGGGCCACTTGGGCTCTGGCAGGCAAAGCAGCAAAAGTGGGTCGGCTTTTGGTCTAGCCTGGACGCAACCGCGGACGAGGGGCGGGGCATCTGGAACGGTGGCGGGAGAGCGAGCGCAGCCTACAGTAGCACTCTGGGCCTTCCGGGTCGTCTGGAGAGCCAGGTGTAGCCAGGGTGTCTTGGAGAGCCAATTGCAAGCTCCTCGTTGGAGTCCGACTTAGTAACTACGTTTCACAATCATCAATACGCACTATTGGACATTCTCCAGTGCTGACACCGGAATGCATCCGCTGGCCGGCGGAAGATGAGGGAAACGAGCCAGCTCTGGGGACGGTGGCATGGGAGACAGAGGCGGGCGCGATTATTAGAAGCTCGAGCCATTTTCAGAGACGTGGACCCGATAGAAAGAGACACCCTCTTAGCCACTCCCGCTACACCGCAGCGGCCCAGGTCTTGGCGGAGAGGTAGGGGAAATATTAGGCAGAGGCTAAGTTTGTTCTGTTCACCGTAGAGACGGGCTCACCGAACCTAAGTAGGCGGAAGGGAAGACCAACAGAATCTCAGGGACAGCGGCGCCCGTAGCGCGCCGCGCACGCCTGGGACGCCCGGGGCGGGGCTACGCTGGGGGCGGTGCCAGACTAATTCCCACACCTCGACCGGAAAGCGGGAGTGTGTGGCTCGGCTCCCTAGGGTTCGTGGTCTCTGCTGTGGCGTCCCGGATCGCAGAAAAGCGCGCTCCCGGAAGCTGCTCACGGGTGGCAGGAGAGGCCATGGCCACTGCTGCGCTGACATCTGCTGCGCGATCTCTGCGTCTGTCAAGTGGGTGAGTGCGGACACGTGACAGGTCACCGAGTGCCCAAGGCCCAGGCCAATTCCTGCTGAGACTTTCCAGGGGTCCTTCCCTGCAGTTCCTTTCCATGGACATCACAACTGATCATGTCTGTTGTGGATGAGAATCCTAGACCCCTGTCATGCAAGGGCCCTGATCCAAGAGTTGTGTTGTGAATGGAGATTATGAAAAATCTCCATATTGACCTTGGTATCATGTCCAGTATTGACAATTCCCTCACATTTTTTGGGAACGGTTTGTGTGTGCTTTTTTTTTTTTTTTTTTATTTCCTCTTGTGAAGTGCAGAGAATCAAATATTGATACATATTCTTTCCTTTTTAAGGCTTCCTGGAACTTGGTGGACACAAATCAGAGATACTCACCAGCGAGCTTCGTTGTTCGCCTTCTGGGAACTCATTCCCATGAGGTAAAACTCAAGGCTGTGACCTTGAGGATGTGAACACAATAATACACAAGTGTGCATATGACTATACAAAGCAAAACTACTTGACATTTAGTTTGCAAAGTCCACAGCCAACAAGCTTCTACAATTAAATTCTGGCAAATTTTTTTGTCTTTTCAATATTCTTTTGTTTACCTTTAAAGGGAGTCTGATGTGTTTTAAAGGTTGCACTTCCTGTTTCTGTGAGTCTTCTTCCTCTTTAGAGATGGAGGTCTTTCCAGGACTAATAGAATTTATACCTGGGACTCTTCAAGGACTTGATTCAATTTTAATGCTGAAAATTTTGGTATTTTGATAATGAGTTCTAACTGGAAGGTTCCTAAGAATAAAGCTTGGGTTTTTGCTAATGCTCACAGATGGAGATTTTGTTAAGAAATCCTGGCAAAAAAAAAAAAAAAAAAAAAAAAAAAGGAAATCCTGGCCATACAGACATGCCAATTACATTTACAACATTGTCTTTTTAGGCCAGGTGTGGTGGTGCATGTCTGTAATCCCAGCACTTGGGATGCTGAGGCAGGAGAATCATGTGAGTTCAAGATCAGCCTGGGCTACTAAAGTGAGCTGCTTAAGGCCAGCCTGAACTGCATAGTGAGACCCTGTCTCAAAAAGACAAAAAACAAACAACAACAACAATGTATATATATATATATATATATATATATATATATATATATATTGAGCTCACTTTTGTAGCCCAGGCTGGTCTTGAACTCGCACCAATCCTCCTGCCTCAGCCTCCCAAGTGCTGGGATTACAGGCTTGCGCCACCATGCCCGGCTAGTCTTTTTAGTCTTAAAAAACATTTTGATAAATCAAAAGTCCATTTAAAATTGTGACTAGTGTGCTTCTAATCTGTCATTCTGATATTTCACTCTTCAGTATAAGTCAATGCACACCTGAATCCCAGCACAAAAGATGAATACTTTCCCTTAGTTTGTTTATACTTGTGGGCTGATGGTACCCATGAAGTTCTTGAAAGAACATTAGGATGGAACCTGCTTCCCTTTCTGTCTCTATGTGCACTGAATTTATGGGGTCAGGACAGGGCACATCTCCTTCACCCAGTGCAGAGCACAGTGCATCATAAAATGAAAATATTTATTTGCTTTTTATTCATTAGAGCAGAACCTCTACGAAAGAAGAAGAAGGTAGATCCTAAAAAAGATCAAGCAGCAAAAGACCGCTTGAAAAAGAGGATACGAAAACTGGAGAAGGCTAGCCAAGAGCTAATTCCCATTGAAGATTTTATTACCCCTCTGAAGTTCTTGGATAAATCAAGGTAAAGATTCTTTTTTTAGGCTTGAAATCCATAGGGCAAAGTTCCATCAGTTTCAGGTGGTTCTAGGTAAACTTCATGCCTGTGATGGAAGTAGGTTCACAGACTGGGGTAGATTTGGTTCTTTGAAGCTCAGATCAGTCTCAAACTTGCAATAGTCCTCTTGCCTTGCCTCCCAAGTGCTAGAGTCCTTTTCTACTTGATAAGCAAATGAATTTAGCTCCCAGGGTGAGTTATAGCAAGTGCCACATTCAACATTCCATTCCTTAATTTCTCCCAAACTGCCACTTTTCTTTCCTTAATCTTGCAGTGATAGAAAGTGGGGATGATTAGGTCATGTGCAGTCAGTCACACAGGCTCCCTTGACAGTAAGGTTAGTTTCCCCAACCGCCCATCTTTGGACTTTGTATTCACAGACAGCGACCTCAGGTGGAGCTTCCCTTTGAGGAGAGTGAGCGGAGAGCTCTGCTTCTGAAGAAGTGGGCCTTGTACAAGCAGCAAGAGCATGAGAGGGAGAGGGATGCTATCAGGACCATGCTGGAGGCCCAACAGAAAGCCCTGCAGGAGCTGAAACTCGAGTCCCCAGAGCTCTATGCAGAGGCCATCAAACGGGACCCCAAATTGTTCCCTTTTGAGAAAGAAGGGCCACAATACACACCACCAGTCTCTGACTACCAGCCCCCTGAAGGCAGATACAATGACATCACCAAGGTGTACACACAGGTAGAATTCAAGAGATAGAAGTCAGCTATCCTCTGAACATAGTGCCCTCCAGGAATCAGAATGGCTAGAGCTGAAGTTTGCTTTCCAAAAGATCAGACAAGCTGGTATAAATAAAAGTTCAATCAAAAGTGTTTGTCTTGTGTTACAATCAAAAGTAAGTTGCATACAAATGGATAGAGGTGAGAGATTGTATCCCTTTGCCACATATTGGAAAGAGGGTGACAAAGACATCAGCCCCAGTCCTCCATGGGGAACAACTACTGGCAAAAAGGAAAATTTCTTCTTATAGGAGGCACAAAATAACTCCAGGAAATGGAAGTAAAGGATGGGCAGGATTTTTGTGATTTGGGAAAATATGCTAAAAGTAACAGCTTTCCCAGGAGAACAGAGGAAGAAACTATCTTTGGATTCTAACCTAGACAGGGAAGCTTCAGATTGCAGAGCAAGCCACAGTGTAGAAGGCTGAGGTGTGGCTGAAGCAGAGGGCTCAGTGCTTATTACTTGTATTAGCCTGGAGTAATCAATGTGTTAGTCTTCTCAGGCTATCATAAGAAAATATAACAGACTGGGTGATGGTCGTGGGGTTTGAACCCATGGCTTCATGCATGTTATGCAGAGTATAGGATATAATTCTACCCATGAGTTACCCTTAGCCCCTAATAATCTAACTTATTTAAATGTTTCCATTTCTTATGTGCAGTAACAATTTAGAAATCAAATTGTCTCAAGCTATAATGGCTACTTCTGTAGCCAGTAAGAAATGGGCAGATTGAGCCAGGTGTGGTGGCACACATCTGTAATCCCAACACTTGGGAGGCTGAGGCAGGTGAATGGGTGTGAGTTCAAGACCAGCCTGGGCTACAAAAGTGAGCTCAAGGCCAGCCTCAACTACATAACAAGACCCTATCTCAAAAAGAAAAGAAATGGGCAGATTTTACACTGAAACTTTATACTGTCACGGGTAGCATTGTCCCAACCAAATTTCCTATGTTGACATGCTTAATCCCCTGTACCTCAGAATATGAATGTATTAGACGTAGACTCCTTAAAGAGGAAATTAAGTTAAAAATAAGGTCATTAGGATATAACCTATGCTAGTGTGATGGATGCCCTGATAGATTGTTGGATTGAGGACAATTGGATAAAGATATATACAGAGAAGGCAGTTATCTGCAAACCAGGCAAAGGCCTTAGAAAGAGTTCTAGAAATAAGCCAGGCTTAAGTTTCTGGTGTTTAAGGTACCCAGTTTGATACTTTACTATGGCAACTTGAACAGACTTACTTTCCTTTTTTTTCTTTTAATACTGCAAACTGAACACTAGGCCTTATATATGCTAGTTCTACCACTGAGCTATATCTCCAGCCTCACTTGTATTTATTGCTGCTCAATATTTGTTGTTCCTCTAAACAGCAACAGAGACTCTCTGAAAGCAAATTTTCAGTTTAAGACTGACACTAGCTGGCAATGTAGCTTGGTGTTAGAGCCTAGCCTAGCTATGTGTGAGGTCCTGGGAGAGAACACAGAAGGGATACAGAAACATTTCATCCAGAGAGATCATCTATGGATATAGAACTTGTTCTGTAGCAAAGAGAAGCAAAATGTAACAGTGGTGGAGGAAATACCTGAATGCTCAGATAGAAAAGAGAAAGAAGCACTTCTTGGCTATGTGCAGCTTTCATAGAGCTCTGTCAGCAGGTAACAGTGGAAATGGCTACAGGGGAAGGAGCCTCTTATTGACTGGCTTAGGGTTGGCTCTCCCCAGGCTTTACTTGCATGTCTCACTCCCACACCAGGGACTCCAATGTAGCTGCTGTAGTTTCAAGCATCATGTGGTCTGCAAAATTCAGATGTTTCTTTCCTATGTTTTACATGTAAGAAAAATTCTTGTAGATCTTTGCAGATTTCTTTCTTCTTATTGGCCCAAAATAACCAGTCACAGCATCCTGAAGACTCACTGCTTAGCTTAGGCACATGAAGGATGACTGCTCTGGATGGAGAAACTTATTATTCTTTATGCTGTCCTCTGCTCTTAAGATCGCATGAACACCTAAGCCCTTACTATGCATAGAAACACAGGAGAGGAAACTTTATTCTTATTCTGAAGTGATAAAAAAAATTTTTTTTTGAGATAGGGTCTCCATATATAGTTTAGACTAGCTCTGAACTCACTATGTAGCCCAAGCTGGCCTTGAACTCACAGCAGTCATCCTGCCTTAGCCTCCTGAGTGGTGGAATTATATGTGTGAGCCACCAGGTCTGACTAGTCAATAATTTTGCTCCAAAAAGCAAACTGAAAGATACTCAAATCCACTGCGTGTAGCCAGGAAGTGGGCAGCAGGTGGCAAGCAGGCAGGATTGGACTGCAGCATCGTATTTCATACCTGCAATGCAGCCAACTGATGCTAACAGTCTTGTTAGTAATAGAGACCTCTACAAGAACTAGTGTTGAGGCCTGGCCAAATGGCTCAGCAGATTAAAGCATTTGCTTAGGCAGACAGCGCCTGGTATTCCATCCCTGTGTGATGCCAGCCCTGCCCCCAGAGCATGCTGAGATAGTGATTGAGACTGGGCATGGTGGCATGCACCTGTTGTCCTAGCTCTTTGGGAAGCTGAGCCCAGGCAGATCACTACAAGTCCTATCTATGTAGTGAGATCCTATAGACCCTGTAGACCCTTACCAAAAAAAAAAAAAAAAAAAAAAAAAAAAAGAGTGTTCTTGGTTGTTCGTATACATATATTTCAAAAACACCTAAAGGGAATATACAAATCTAATACTGCCTGAATGAGACATTGTTAGGTATGAAATCTAAAAAATATGGATTTTTCAATTTGGAATCAAATGTGTGAAATGGTTTTTCATACATTATCAGGGGAAACTGAGGAGATAGCTGAGGCACAGCACCTGCCTGGCAAGCATAAGGTCTTGAGACCAATTTCTGGTACCAAAACAAACATTATCAGGGGAAATTCTGAGGGAAAGAGACCTAAATGCCATGTGCTTTGGGCTTGGTTTTCTTTTGCTTTTTTCTTTGGTCAGGATAGAAGTGAAGGGTTTACACACACAAGATAAGCTCTGTACCACTGAGCCACACCCTTAGTCCTTTAGTGTGACTTTAAAAATTTTTTTATTAGTATATGTTTTCAGTACATAGTTATTAGATTCATCATGTAACACTGTGAACATTACATAACTGATCTTAATTCTTACTTCTTCCCCTCCCTTCTCCCTCTCCTCCATTTCTTTGTGAGCTTCGATTTCCTAAGCCAAGATTCCATGAAAGCTGGTAAAGTTGTATGTTTTTTGGAGTTTGTTTTTATTATTTTCTGCAGTATTGGGGGGTTGAACTCAGGCCGTTTAAATTGATAATTTGTAATCTTCCTGCCTCAGCCTCCCCAAGTGTTGTGATTATAGACAGATAAGTGCCACCATTTCTGGCTGGCTTGTGTGTTTCTTAAAAACTAGAGTTTTACCAGGCAAGGTGGCATATGTCTGAAAGTCCAGAATCTAGGAGGCTGAGACAGGTGTTTGAACCCAATGTGGCTACATAGTGAGTTCAAAACTTGGTCTGGAGCTTCAGCTAGACACTATCTCAAAGAAAAAAACAACAACAGAAATCCCCAGAGTCTCTAGCACTCTGCTGGGAACTTCTGGTGCAGAGTGTACTGGTGCAGAGGGCCAGTGAGGCTTGTCTGCTTGGCATGTTCCATCTACCTCTGCAATGAAATGGATCGAGGGTGAACTCCTGTTTGGTTGCTGGAGCTGGCAATATAGTCACCAAGTCTGGGATGTGATAAACCTGTTTCCCAGGGCAGGAAGAGGTGTTTGCAATAGCACAGATCTTCTGCCATCTCATTCTGACCCAGTCAAATTTTCATGAAGGTAACCGCTACCCCTCAGCCTATGTAGCCTATGGTCCTCTTGGGGGTAAGAGGTCTGAGCCAGCCTGACCTGGCTGTTCACAGGTAACTGCCACAATGCTTGGTTTCCTGGAAGCTGTGGAGTGGGCTCTGTTGTCTCTCAGGAACTTACAGTGGTGCCTTGACACCGATAAGGGGTGGGCAGATAGAGCTAGAGATGTACTGTTGTTTCAGGCCAGGCAGGAGCTCACAGGGACCCACTAGAGTGGGATGGCCACAGCCCCACTTGAAGCAGAACCAAGGATGGGCCAAAGATGGATGTTCATCACTTGTCCTTCTCTTGTGGTACAGGGAGGTGCCAGTCTGCAGGGGGACTCTGCCTCAGGGCCCACACCAGGGTATGCTTCTGTGCAGCTTGCACCCGTGCACGCTCACTCTCACACAGGGATCGCTGTGAAAATGAAACTCTTGTTACTTTCTGCTTCACAGCTTGATCGTAGGGCCCCGAGTGCTCTCCTCCTCAATACCTTCCAGAACACAGATGGATCAACAGGAGTGTATGGTCCATACCATTCCATAGTTCAGCTGCTTCTATTTAATATACCTTGAGGATTGTTCCACATTAGCACATAGAACTGAGTCATTTTTTCTCACAAAGTACTGTGAAAAATTACTGTGTAGATCAGGATAATTTCAGGAATTTTCAAACATGTTCTCCTTAGGATCTGATGGCTTTTGCTGGCCTGGTAAGTATGGAGCAGGCTCACCTGCCAAGTGTAAGGCAGTGTATGGTAACACTGGATGTGAGCCTTTGGTAGCTATCAGTGGCTATGTGGATATATACATATATAATGTTTTTTAGACTGTCTCATTGTGTAGTTCAGGCTAGTCTATATATATATATATATATACATATATATATATATATATAATGTATATATATAATATATATATAATGTATATATATAATATATATAATGTATATATATAATATATATATAATGTATATATATAATATATATATAATATGTATAATATCTATATTATATATATAATATATATAATGTATAATATATAATATATATAATGTATATATAATATGTATAATGTATATATATAATATATATATATAATGTATATATATAATGTATAATGTAAATATATATATATGATGTATATATAATATATAATGTATTTAGTACAGGGTCTGTTTGGTCTCACTACGCAAATCAACTCTTAGTTGATTAAACTGGGATTAAAAGTATGCTACCACACCCAGTCTCAATCACTGTCTCATCACTTCTCAGGAGTGGGGCCAGCAGGAATCAAATCCCTGAACCCTGTGTGAGCTATCTGGCCAGCCCTTCAGGCCAGTCTTGAACTCACTATGTATCTCAGGCTGTCCCAGAACTCAGGTGATCCTCCTGCCTCTGCCTCCCAAGTACTGGTATTACACGTTTGTGCACCATCATGCCTGGCACTTAATTTACTTGTCTTTTTTTCTTTTTTTCTACCAGCACTGGGGATAGAACTAGGACCTTCACTGTGGACTACATCCTCAGCGTCTTTTCATTTTGTTTTTATTTTCAGACAGAGTCTTGAAAAGCTACTAACTCTTGATCCTCCTTGTTCAGCCTCCCAGAGTACTATGATTACAAGGGTACATTGCCATGGCTACAATTTTTTATTTTTTATTTTTGGTAGTTTAAACTTGAGGCCTCAAAAAAAAAAAAAAAAAAAAAAACTAGGTAAATGTCCTATCACTGAGCTATGCCTTAGTCTTGTCTCCTTATCTTTGTCTAAGTTTTTTTTTGTTGTTGTTGTTTGTATTTAGCACAGGGTCTCACTACACAGATCTGACTCCAAGTGATCCTCTTGTTTTCAGCCTCCTGAGCACTGGGCTTACAGGTGTGCTATCACGCCCAGTCTTAGTGCAAACATACCCGGTCTTAAAATGCAGCAAGCCCTGGGGGCAGGGGCAGCCCTGCATGAGAGGAGGACGGGAATTAAAAGTCCCTATGTTTGCCTAAGCAGGTGCTTTAATTTGTGGAGGTATCTGGATGGCCCTGTTTCTGTTCTGAGTCAGTGTCTTGCTATTTAGTTGAAGCTGGCCTTGTGAACTTGTGTTGATCTGATCTAACTGCTTCAGCCTCCTAAGTGCTAGGGTTTCATGCTTAGCTCAAATAAAAATTTTGAGGGAGAAGAAAAAAGGACCAGAAAAAGAAATCAGAAGTATTGTGTACATACACTAACTCCCCACAATGAATATAATCATGTGTACTGTAAACATCTACTAATAAAAATGAACAATATATAAACTTTTTTGTGGTGCTAAGGATTGGAAACTAGGCTCCTCTGCATGCTATACAGGCACTCTATCACTGAATTATGTCCTCAGCCTCTTTTTTTTTTTTCTTGTTTCAGAACCTTTGTCTGTTTATTCACTCATTTTCATGGCCGGCTCAGCCCGCCCCAGGGCAGGGCTGGTGCAGCATGTGGTGCCGGGGATTGAACCATGGTCCCAGAAGCCACCTGAACTTTCCCAAGCAGGTGCTTTAGACCACTGAGCCATCCTGCCAGGCCCCAGTCCTCAGCCTCTTAAATAAAATATTTATTTATTTTTATGTATTTTAGTACAGGGTCTCATTACACAGATCAGACCCATAGTAATCCTGTTTTCAGCCTCCCAAGCACTAGGATTACAGGCATGTGTCACCATGCCCAGTCTTGAAATACTTTTATTTTAAAAGGAGTCAACCAAAACAAACAAACAAACAAACAAAAAACCATTAATTTTGAAATGATATTTTCCCTAACTTTCCAAGTTTTTAAGAAAACTGTTTCAATTTTTTTATTAAAGTGACTAGAGTATTACAATAAAATGCACATGTCAGTTAAAACTGCAAAAATAAAGTAAAAAGATTCAAGCCTGTGGGGCCCGGCGGGATGGCTCAGTGGTCTAAAGTGCCTGCTTGGGAAAGCTTGGGCGGCTTCAGGGACTGCGGTTCGATCCCCGGCACCACATGCTGCACCAGCCCTGCCCTCGGGGTGGGCTGAGCCGGCCATAAAAATGAGTGAATAAACAAATAAAGGTTCTGAAACAAGAAATAAATAAATAAAATAAAAAACAAATTCTTTAAAAAAAAAAAAAGATTCAAGCCTGTAATCTCAGCACTCAGGAGGCAGAGGCTGGGGACTCTGACAAGTTCCAGGCCAGTCTAGGGTATACAGTGAGTTCAAGGTCAGCCTGAACTAGTGAGACTTTCTTTTTTTTTTTTTTTTTTTTTTTTGTCTTTTTGAGACAGGGTCTCGCTATGCAGTTCAGGCTGGCCTTGAACTCACTTTTGTAGCCCAGGCTGGTCTCGAACTCGCATCGATACTCCTGCCTCAGCCTCCCGAGTGCTGGGATTACAGGCGTGCGCCACCACGCCCGGCTTAGTGAGACTTTCTCTCAAAAAAAGAAAAATAAATACAAGCAATTGTGCCAGATGCTATGGTTCACATTGTAATCTCAGTAGTTGGGAGGCTTAGTGAAATTGAGATCACTTTCGTTTTTTGTACTGTCATAAACAGACACAACAAACATTTTCAGTTTTATCCAGCCCGGCGGGATGGCTCAGTGGTCTAAAGCGCCTGCTTGGGAAAGCCTGGGCGGCTTCAGGGACTGCGGTTCGATCCCTGGCACCACATGCTGCACCAGCCCTGCCTTCAGGGCGGGCTGAGTCGGCCATAAAAATGAGTGAATAAACAAACAAAGGTTCTGAAACAAGAAAAAAATAAATAGAATAAAAAATTTAAAAAAAAATCTTAATCCCTAGCCACTTTAGCTGGGCGTGGTAGCTCACGCCTGTAATCCCAGCACTCTTGGGAGGCCGAGGCAGGAGGATTGATGCGAGTTCAAGACCAGCCTGGGCTACAAAAGTGAGCTCAGGACCAGCCTCTACTGCATAGCAAGACCCTGTCTCAAAAAGACAAAAAAAACAAAAAACAAACAAACAAAAAAAAACCAAGTTTTATCCAGTCACTAAGGTAAGATAAACTTCCAGAAGCAAACTTGGGATGTAAAGGTATACATTAGATATAGAAGTAATCAGACCACAGGACAATCCCAGTAACACTACCCAAGTGCCCTTCCAGTCTAAAAACCCCTATCAACACCTCTGAGTAGCCGGGCATGGTGGCTCATACCTGTAATCCCAGCACTTGGGTGGCTCAGGCAGGAGGATTGGTGTGAGTTCGAGACCAGCCTGGGCTACAAAAGTGAGCTCAAGGCCGGCCTCAACTGCATAGTGAGACCCTGTCTCAAACAGGCAGTAAATAAATCAATAAATAAACACCTCTGAGTGTCCACTTGGCCAAAACTACTCTGACATTTTAACTTGGATACTTAGCCATTTGGTTTTCTTTTTTAGTGAATTACTTCTTTGTATCTTTTGCCCATTTTTCTACATGAAATCATCTCCAGCTTTTATTTTGATATATAAGAGCCAACACAAGCCGGGTGTGGTGGCTCATGCCTGTAATCCCAGCACTCCAGAGGCTGAGGCAGGAGGATTGGTGCGAGTTTGAGACCAGCCTGGGCTACAAAAGTGAGCTCAAGGCCAGCCTCAACTGCATAGCAAGACCCTGTCTCAAAAAGACAAAAAAAAAAAAAAAAAAAAAAAAAAAAAAAAAAAAAAAAAAAAAAAAAAAAAAAAAAAAAAAAAAAAAAAAAAAAAAAAAAAAAAAAAAAAAAAAAAAA
>PVJA010038365.1:0-19824 GCA_004027025.1 Myocastor coypus
GGGGCTTACCCGCAGCGGGTGCGCAGGCTCAGCTCCCAGCGGTGGGGTTTGGGCTGGGCTCCTAACACTTTTTAGAGACAGTATTAATATAATTTTGTCTGATTAGAAAATATTTTAGTTTTAAATAATTATGTTGAAAAGAATGGCCAATTCTTAAAGATTCAAAGAGAAATAAAGGGGGATACAGAAATGTAGCATTTTAGTTTTCAAGTATTTGAATAATTGGACTCCATTATATTATACATTTTGTTCACTTAAATATATCAAGTCGCAATACTTATTTAATTATCCCACTTTTATGATGAAGCAAATACATTTGATCAATAAATTAGTATGTAAGTCATTTGGGAATCGACTTCCAGTGTCTTAGGTAATAAATTAACTGATAAAAAAGTACTTATTTGACATGAAGAGTAAGTCAACATGCATTTTCCCACTACTAGTAGGAGTTGAATTTTTCAAAGTATAACTGATGTTGATGTAGTTGTCAACTAAATGAAGACTGTATTCTATAGAGAACAGTAGTGAAAATTGCATAGTGAGACAATTAAAGATCTTGAAAAAGAATTCTAAGTTTCAAATCCCTGGCATCTCTTCTTCCTCTATGTTTATAACATCATTTTTTACTCTGGGAAAAGATCTATCAGTCCCTAATTACTTTCAATCAACGGGGTCTGAGAACATATGTGATCTAATACTTTGGAAAATAAGAATATTCTACTCAAACAAGCTACAATAAAGATTTCATTAGAATGACAGAATGATTAGGTTATTGTCCTCATTGCCCGCATAACTTTGTACCTTGTGTTCTCATCCTTCTTACTGTATTAAATGTGTTGTCTTTTAAAATAGAGGGCTATGCAGATTCTTCCAGGACTAGGTTTCTGGTTATTTACTTCTGTATCTGCATTCTGAGTACTTTTAGGCTACCATTGGTTGTTTGTTTGTTTGTGTGTGTGTGTGTGTGTGTGTGTGTGTGTGTGTGTGTGTGTGTGTGTATGTGTGTGTGTGTAGATTCCAGTTTGTCACACAGATTTGAAGGTTACAGTTGTCTTGGAGCTTCTCAATATGGCAGTGTTCTCCCTCACACTGCACTAATATTGTAATAAAATAAGTATAACTTCAAAGCACTATTTCTAGAGAAACCATTCTCCATTTCTGAGAAAACAAAATATTATATGTATCTGATTATTTTCATTATTTTTGTTTGGAATTTTATACCTTTTCTACCAAGATATTATTAACTAAAGCTTTGCCTTATTTCAAAAACTACTAAGAAAGTAGTAATTTTAACTCTAATAAATGATCAGTAGTATTGGCAGTATTATTCAAAGATAACGACATGATTAGTTATGACTAGAATATGAGTGTTCTTGTGGTAGCATATTTCACAAATAGTTATTTAGAATCTATTATTTTTGTTATCTTGTGACTATGCATTAGTGGGATACACTAAATTACCCTTGTGACATCTGTTTTTGTTCTTTTGTACAAGTTTAATCTGGCTCATTTTTTATAATCTACTGCTCACCTGTAAGCAAGTAGGCTTTCATTTATCTTAATTCCATTTCTCCTCCTCCCCAGATTTATGTCATAATTACAACGAAGAAAAACATGATAAAATAATATTCAAAACTACATCAGCTTTATAATAGATTTCTAAACCTACTATAGTGTTCTCAATACCTCTTCCAGGACCTTGCTGCTTCTAGCATCTAATTTGCCAAAACCATTCTTCATGCCTGAATTCCTCCACACTGTACGAGCTTCATACTATAATCTCTCATTTAGCACAGTTTTCTGATCTATACACTATTGTTTATATTAAGTGTACTATCTCTACTGATCAACTTTAATGAGTGAGTATAACTTTTAATGGTTAAAAAAAAAAAAAAACAACCAACTTTTAATGGTGGCCTACATATAGAGACAGGGATAAGCAGCACTGCTACAGAATTATCCTAAATTAATCTGCCAGTTTGCCTCAGTAACCAACATGTCTATTAAAACACTGATATGAGTTGAGAATAACATAACTGCCCTTGACAGATGTAATAGTTTAAGTGATTTG
This sequence comes from Myocastor coypus, assembly GCA_004027025.1. NCBI lineage: Eukaryota > Metazoa > Chordata > Mammalia > Rodentia > Myocastoridae > Myocastor > Myocastor coypus. The sequence continues at coordinate 2,072 of PVJA010038365.1, forward strand.
AAATTAACCACATCCCATTGACCGCAAGTGAAGAATGTGTACTTTGCTCCTACAATGAAACCTACTCTGGGGGCTCATTGTCCAGAGGAGAGTAAGTAAATCCAGAGTGAAGTAATTGATGCTGGGTAACAGAGTGGCAGCCACTTAATGATTCTAAAATGTATGCACACAGACATCACAAACAACTCTCATGGCTTTAAAAAAAAATTGAAACATAATAAACTTAGAACTGAGTGGTGTAGTAAATCTAATGTATGAAATAGCTTTTAAAACACACTCATTAATGGTTGTAACAGGAGAATCAACTGTTGGAAAAAGCAGTGAGCAATGTCATTTGGCACTAAAAACCTAAATGTTACTGTGAACTTATTTCTCTACTATCTCCTTTTCTTTCTTTTTTTTTTTTTTTTCAGCATCCTGTGCCAGGGATCCAACCTTGGTCCCTGTGGTTGCCTAAGCTTTCCTAAGCAAGCACATTAACTGCTGAACCATTTCGCCAGCCCTTCTCTACTATTTAAAAAAAATATACCAGAAGCTGTTGATTTAAGCCTTTTATCATTCAGCATACTAATCTAGCTTTATGTTTTATACCCTTTAGTTAAACTTTTCTGCTGGGTGGTTAAGGGCAAATTAAAGCAAGACCTGTATAAACAAAACATGTAACTTTCGTATCTTCCAAGGTCAGTCAAATCCCCTCAACATTACCAGTCTCACCAGTAACCCACTGCAATTATGGAACATTGTACTATGTATACAACTACTTTCTCTTAGTTTAAAGAGAAGAAATTTTCTGTACCAATAACAATTAGAAAATTTATCACGTCTACACCCTGTGCTTTGTATAACTACTAGGAGGACAACAATATGCATTGTACCAATTATTACAAGTGTACTACTAATGTGTTGTGAAACTGTCACGTTATTATTTCTTATTAAAAGTAATAATAAAAAGGAGGTAAAAATATGCAATAATGTTTTAAATTTTTACATTTCCTTAATTAGTTTTGACTTTAGCAAAAATATGAAGAATATCTTATTTTGGGATATTTTATTGTATGCGTTTTACTTTTGTTTTGAGGCACTCAAATATTGCCAAAGTTTTAGGTGAAAATTTCAGAATATTGAAGCATTTAAAGTTACACTAAAATGAGTCACTAGAAAAAGGGTGGCATGGGTTCATGCTGAGGAACAAGTAAGTAAGCCTTACTTGAACAAGAAGCCTCCGCCCTTCTTTTTTGTCTATTTGAGTACAGTTTGCAGCAGGATTTTTACTTAGGGAATGAAGTTTTCAGAACTTATTTGGTTTATTCAAAGTAAGTGGGACTGTTAAGTTTCTGAGTCATCTTTTCCTTGACCATGAAGAAGTAGCTCAAAGCAATCCAATCCTAATAAACATGCAATATGAAAGAAGGTAAAATTTCATTTTCATTTGATTTAATATTGCCTGACAATTGACCTCCTTAAATCTGAGCTTCAGACTTTCTACTCTATCAGGTCCCTAGAACATTTTAAAAGTTAATACGATTTTGTGATTTTTTTTGAAGTAGACATAATTATTCCTTAATATTTTGACCTCCCCTTGACAAAACAACAGGTAAATGTTTTAGCAAGGCATTCCTTTTAGCATGGCATATTTGTTTAAATTGCTAGAATATGGAAATTGTCACACAGGTTTTGGAAAGTAAATTTTCAGAGATATTAAATTCTAGAAGAATCCAGAGTGCTTAGCTGTATAATTGATGGGGAAGCATCTATGTGGAAAATCCCAGAAAAGCCATGGCGATATGCAAAGACACAGAGTTAGAAGAGAGAATGTCTTGTTTTAAAAGCCATGAATATTTGTGAGATTCACCAGATTGGCGACCAGAAAGAGACAGGGTAAAAACACCATTTTTTGTTGTGTTTTGCTTTTGTTGTTGTTGGAAATGCTTTGCTAAGGAAGTCAATGCACATATTCATTCTTTCCTTTAACATATATTGCTATGCCATGCACTGGTGTAACACTGGGGACACAACAGGAAGATAGGAACGTCGTATTAATGCTGTGTGCTATTACAAGGAAGGTAATAGTGCTTTGCAGAAGGTATGAAGTGTATGAGGGAATCTCAAGTCACTCAAAACTACATTACATTAATTAGGAAGATAGATATAGAAGATGAGATCTGAAGTCTATGTGGGAAGTTTTCTAAAGAGAAATGATGAATAATAAAGTATATTAGGAAGAGGGAAACCCACACAAGTAGAAAAAGGTTTGGAAACAAACAGGTGTAGGACATTTTAGGGGAACTTGAAAATGTTTTATCTGGTTGATCTTTAGGTAGTAGAAGAGTTGAATGTGACAAACAAGCCTATAATAACGAGGAGGTAAAGATCCTACAAGCTTCATATGTGAAAAGTTTTATATTTTTCCATTATACATGCAGAGTTGATGGAAAGTTAAACCTGGAAATTATGAAAAGTCTTTGGGAAAGGACTATGTATTGAAATTATCAAATGAAGTAGAACTGGTACTTACACTAGTACTTGCAGAAGAACTGGACCTAGTACTTACTACTGAGGATATGAAAACAAACTTTGATTAAGGTAATAGTTATGAAGATAAAGAAAAAGAGACATATTTACAAGTTACATTGGATAAAGTATTAACAGTGCTTAGTTATCAGGAAGAAGGCGTTTCATCCTTCACCCAGGTTCTGACTTAGGCTAACGACAGAGATAATTGTAATAGTGACTGAGCCAGTATTATAGCAACAGGGAACTAGGAACTGTTATGGATTTTGTAAGCTTAAAGAACTTGGCAACGTGTAAGTGTGTGTGTCCAGGACAGATTTCAATTCTGAAAGTGGAAGCTCAAGATAGGGAGGAATATTTGAGAACACTGTGGAGGTGGCAATTGAAGATCCATGAAAATGGCTTAACACAAACATCAAGGAGTATTTGTATGTAATATGGGAAGTTAAAGTAATTATAAAGAAAACAACTAGTACTCACACATTGATAGAATCCAGGCAAAGATTCTCCTTCATGGAGGAAAAGAAGATTTCACAGCATCTGAAGATTCACAGATAATTGAGAAAGGGACACTGGATTTACCTACAGTGATTCTGATAAAGATGATCTATGTTGTATCATGGATTCAACAACCAGAGAGCAATGAACTGAGCATGTGTAGAGTAGTTGAGGACTACAAAAATAACTTGAAAAATGCTACGCTATAAAGGGAAGAAAAGAGACAACAGGTGGCTGGAGTTCCAAATAGATCAATGATATTTTAATGAATTCCTTTCTGTCTTCTTTTTAGTAGAAAAAGAAATACATACACTGAGATAGCAGTGGAAGCGAGCCAGTAGACAATACAATGTTGAAGATGAAAGGTTCACATACAAGGACGTAACTGTGGCTTGAAAGGATAGATTTTAACTTAACTACAGTAAAGCGAAGAAGAAAACACACCTGTTCTTTGGATAGAAATCAAAGGCTTTGAGAGAAAATGTGGGTGTGGTTCTTGTCTAGAAAATTCAAGCAGAGTTTAGTTCTTCAACTTGTTTAGATTAAATTTTGGTCAAAAGATGAGTATGACATAATTTATTTATTTTATAAATAGCAGTGTAAAAGTCATGCTACAAGGAAGAATATTATTAACCTTCTAAGCATCAAGTAGACTGGACAGGATAACGGAGGCTTGGACACTTGTATTCCAACTTCCTCGGAGGAGCTTAAAATAACAAAACTGTAACTACAGTTATTCTGCTGCACAATAGTGCTCCAGAACTTTTTACGCCTACATAACTATGACTTAGCACCCACTTCTCAATTTTACTTCATTCTCCTCCCCGCCACACACTTTTGAGCTTCTGCTAGTCACCATTCTGCTCTCAATTTCCACGAGTTCAACTGCATATACATAGGAGATCATGTGACATTTGTGTTTCTGTGGCTGGCTTATTTCACATAACAGAATAATGTCCAATTCTACCCTTATAGTCACAAAGAAAGCCTTCTTTTCATGACTGACTAAAATTCCATCATGAATATATACAGCACTACATTTTCTTTACCCATTAGTCGGTTGATGAACACTTAGGTTATTTCTATTTTGTGGCTATGCTGAATACTACTGACCTAGGCATGTGAGAGCATAGGTCATTTTAAGTTACTGATTTCACTATTTGAGAAACATATACAATGGCAGGATTCCTGGAACATGTGGTATTTCTTTCTTTTTTTTAAATGAGCAGAACATATTTATTGAGAGAAAGAAAGCTCCTGTCCCAGAGACAGACAGGAGCGGGGTCCCGAATGGGTGTCCCCTGGTATTTCCATCTTTAAATTGTTGGAAACCTGTTATACTGTTCTCTAGAATAAATAGTAAAATTTACATTCTCACCAACAGCATACAAGGGTTCCCTTTTCTCCACATTCTTGTTAACACTTATACTTTGTAGTCTTTTCAGCATAGCCATTCTCATTAAAATGAGGACATATTTCATTGCAGTTTTCATTTACATATTTCTCTGATGGTTAATAATATTTAGTACTTTTGTGTCCGGCGCCGCAACACAAAGGCTTGAACGCCGGACTTAAGCTTGTAAACGTTTATTCGGTACAGCAGCCAGGATCTAACAAGATCCTCCACCCTTTACATCTCTGCCTCTTCTCCCCCTCCAGCCCGCGCTTCCCTCATATATAGCACTTCGCCCACCAATCACCATCGCTCGCACAGTCAAATCTGATCAGTTACTACATCGGTTGCCAGGCAAAAACAGATTACAGCTAAATTGCTTTTCGCCGCAGGACAACCCGGAAGCAGGAAGCCAGCGCCATGTTTTGGGAGCGGCTCATGCTGAGGCCCTCAACACTTTTGTATACATTTTTTGCCACTGGGTACTTTTTTGAGGAATATATATTTAGGTTTATTGCTCATTTTCAAAAAATCAGGTTATTTGAAATTGCCTACTTTTTTCAAAATTTTCAAAAAATCAGTGTTATTGAAATTGCCTAGTTCTTTTAGTGTTCTGTATAGTGACTGCTCACCAGATACATGGTTTAAAAACAATCCTTTAATTATTTTTTTTTCTCTTCATCCTAGTGATTATTTTTTTGCCATGTGAAAGATTTTGCTTTAAATATTTTATTTTCATGTTTCAAGAAAATTATTTCTGTAAAGTAAAATAAAAGACAGGTTCATTTTAAAGTATAGGCCATAGTCTTTGACCCATCTAGACCACTAGCCCTCATTTTAATATATGACCTTTCTGGGCTATCAATTTTTCATTCAGGTTATTTACGAAGACCTCTTCAGCTGGCTCATTAGAGTCTTAACTTTTTCCAGCACAGTGTGTCCCACAAAATCTGAATGCAGCTAAAAGTCCACAGGTAGCTTTCCTCTAGTAGGCCTCATGGAATCATGGCCTTACTTACTTTTTAGCTAAATATATACACCAGGGAACTCTCATACAGATTATGGAACTGTTTCTGCATGTAAAACTTCCCCAATCTAAAATCTTTACTTACAAACTCATGTCACCATTAATTTACTTTAAGTTAAATAAATTTAATCTTTACTTTATAGTGAACCTCAGTGAAAGGTTGTTTTGACTCATACTTTGTATGACATGATATGGAAAAAGAACTCTTGTAGAGAGGCAGTGCAAATATGAAGCTCACTTCATGTATGTCCCTTTTCTCAAGGATCACATCACTTCAGTGTTTATTAAAGATACAAAATAATAGCTCCGTGAATATTGCCTAGTTTTATAATTGTTTTAGATATACAGTTAGTCTAATATCTATCAGTTTGTTATGACAATCAGGGTGAAAATGCTCTCATACCATTGTTAATACTGTGTTCAATCTAATCTCATTAGGAAACTCGAAAGACTAAAAATAATTGGTCTATGTTAGTTGAGCACATTCACTGGAAATAATGTTTCTAAACTGAAATTCTATGTAACTGTGTTTGAGATTAACAGTTTAACAAGGTAGATAGCTTTTCATTTATTTGAGTTTATTGTCTGACCTTCAAAGAACAGGTTATTAACATCAAACACTTGGTTCTATAGGCAGCAAGTTCAGAGCTTAACAACCTAATTCCTCAAGGGAAGTGGTAAATTTAGAACAAAGTTGTGCATTAGTTATTTTGATTGTACTCACTTGGAACACCCAGCTGAACTGAGTCAGCATGGTTTTAGGTGTGTGGAAGTCATACCTGAGGATTGTGATTAATAGCATAAAAGGAGAACCGGAGGGGAAGGTGGCATGCTGTTCTTGGAAAGGCTTTTCATACTGGTTTTCCTGATGTGAACTCAGCTGTTCTTATCTTCAAAGGAGCTCCAGCCCTTGTTACCGTTGAGTGTAGCTGTGATTCTCTTGATGGGAGCTCGGTTCCCTACCCTGAGCACTGGTTCCTAGCTCCAATGCAGATCCTCCATCCAGGTGGCACAGATCCTTCACCCTGCTGGTGCAGACTTTCTAGCTTCCACCACTGACTTGTAGGCCTTCCCTGTGCAGATCCTTGATACACACTTGCATGCAAAATTGTTGTGGGCTCTAAGCCTCCAGCTTGACTCACAGGAGATATCAGCATGGGCTCCAGGTCTTCAGCTGGACTCATGCAGGACATTACTGTGGTATCAGGCCTTAAGCTCAATTCTTTGGATCTCTAGCATATGGATGGATCTCTTTCATTCTTCTACATTTGACTTTTTGGGTGACTATTGTGAAATATTCCCATAAATGATGTGTCGTGTGTTAAATCTATCTCCTTGCAAACCCTGACTACAATGGTCATATAGTTAAAGAAAACAAAACAAACAAACAAACAAACAAACAAAAAAACAGAACAGAGCTGGGCGTGGTGGCACACACCTGTAATTCCAGCACTTGGGAGGCTGAGGCAGGAGGATCAGTGAGAGTTCAAGACCAGCCTGGGCTACAAAAATGAGCTCAAGGCCAGCCTGAGCTGCATAGCAAGACCCTGTCTCAAAAACAAACAAACAAACAAACAAACAAAAAAAAAAACAGAACAGCAACAAGCTCAGATTCTAGCTTTTAATACATTGTCAGAGTAACACTGCTTAATTATTACCCAAGTAACATAACTAAAAATTATCTATATGAACAATTAAGCTGATATCTATTGTTGAGTTTCATAAGGAAAATAAATGCTGAATTTTAAGCCAGAGAAATATCTTCATGTATTAAGTAGTATTTAACTCAAAAGAGTCAGACTGTGAATTTTACTAGGTTGTTAAGCTCAAGAATTCTAACGTAAAATTTGACTTGAAGGGCACAGATAAATAAAGCTGGGTTCCTGGAGTTAAAAACAAATACAAAACTATTACATTTAGATTCATGATTGAGTTCACACACTCTCTCTAATGCAATCACACATTTCAGAATCACTGGCTGTCACTTTAGGATAACAGAAAACATCTGTATAATGCCCTCTACCATTACACAGAGCATTGTGAATAAAGATGTGCTGAAGTGGTGGATGGGGGATTATTTATAACTCGTGAAACAAAAGATTGTATGAGCTTTTCAAGAAAATTTAATAGTTTAGAAGAAAGAAATATTTAAGTGCAACAATTCCAATTAAATAATATCACTAGGAAAATTTCTTTCAGAAAGGACAGAAAATAGAAGTATTAGTGTTGAAAGAAACCTATTAAGGTCGATTGGAAGGTTCCATTATTTGGGGGAAAGAAAATTATGAAAAATGCATTATGTTTTTTGAGGTTAATACGATTGCCATACTTGACTAAAATTTCTCTTAATTGCACATAAAATCATGCTCTCTCTGCAGCATGTGGTGGAACAAAATATTTCAGATCCTTGGAGCTTTTTAACAATAGAAAAAGATCTCATGCCATTTTACCATAAAAGCTGGCAACCCTTGGAAGTGGTAGTTCATGTGCTATTCCTAGTAAGTCATCGAAGTTAACATAAAAATCTCCATGTGTGAAAGCAAATAATTACAGTTCATGAACAACATGTACTTCATTTCCAGATTACATGTAATTGTATACACATTTAAATTTGTTTATTTTGCATGCATAATACCATATTCATGAAGATAATTTAATCATTCCTATCTGGTGAGGGAAGAAAATTATGGCATCTAATCATGTACCAGATTTCTCAAAATTTTATCCTGCTGTGGGAAGAAATCTGTCATATCAAATCAAGTGCTTTTATTGAGGTTTCAGAAATATTAAAAATCTAAAACACAACAGTTATCCCTCACTTTTTAAATGATAAAGTACTCATACATATTGTCGAAAAATTATATATATATTTTTTATTACATTCGAAAACTTTACTAAGAACTCTTATACTTGTAGCCATAAAAATCTCTTCACTTTAAGGTCCGAAAGTTAGATTTCTGAAGCTGTACTATTTCTCTAATTTTTTTAGTTTCATTAACAAGTCAAAATTAAATGTTGTATTCTTTTTCATATTAAAAAAATTGTTTTCACTAAGGGATACTTTAAAATAAATAATAATGTATGTGTTGAAATTATTCTTTGAAGATTGTATTGTTTCATAATTATTCTTTAACTCATAGTTCCAGATTAGATGTATGGGTTCCCTATTTTAGGTGAGGCTGTGGCCTGGTTTTTAAAGTGAGTATAGGTTTCCTTCACAGCAGCTGTGAAACCTTTTCAGTTAAGCATGTATAACAATTTTTTACATGATCTCACAAATGTGCTTTGAAAAACCCAAAACTGTCAATTAACACAAAGTGGACAGGGGTCAGTCCCATACTACAACCTGCTGGAGAGGAGAATGTATTAGTCTCCTTTCTGTCTATGGGACAAACTACCCAGGAAATGAATGGAAGAGTGGTTTCTTTTGGACTCTGCTTGAATTAGTCCATCAAACTGGCTTTGAAGCAGAAGCATCCTGTTACATAGACACAGAAGAATAAAGCTATTCCTCCCATAGCAGCCATCAAGGGAGAGAGAAGAGGAAGGGAAAATTCAGGAGCCAAAATAAAGCCTTTTGCCAAGCATAGTGGTGAATGTCTGTAATTCCAGTAGTTGAAAGGCTAAGGCAGGAGAGTCGCCACAAGTTCAAGAGCACCCTGGACAACACAGTGAGTCCAAAGCCAGCCTGAACTATATAGTGAAACTCTATCTCAAACAAACAAACAAATAAAAAACCCTGCACTGTTTCATGTCATAGCCCAATGACTCCCTTCCAACCACTGCACACCTCTAAACAGCACAAGGAACATTGATCTCATCATCAGGTGAATCCCCTTATGAGGACAGCACATGCATGACCCTATCACCTACAAATCAAATAAGACTTTCGCAGCATGCTAGGTTTAAGGTACATTGTACTTTGCACTCGTTACTAAAATTTGACTCATAGCCATCCCACTAGCCAAAATGCATTTAGTCTGTCTTCCAGAGTTGTCAGAGTCTTAATAGTTGCAGCATTACTGTAAAGTCTGAGTGTGAAGTTTCCTCTAAGATTCAAGGTAAACTATTAGCTGTGAGCCCCTCTAAAGACCAAAAAGAAAGATACTTCCAACATACAGTGGCATAGAGGTAAGAGCCCATTCCAAAGCATAGGAATCAGAACAAAGCAAGATTAAAACTGAAAGGAGACTGGCGAGATGGTTCAGCAGTTTAAACCACCTGTTTAGGCAAGCTTAGGCAACCTCAGGGACCACAGATCGATCTCTAGCCCCACATGCCCCAGGGTAGGCTGAGCCAGCCATAATAATAATAAAAACATGGAAGGAAAAAGACAAAATTGTATAACTCCATAGTCAGCACCTGTGGCAGGTGGTGGTGAACTGAGAGTTTCAAAGGCATGGATAGTCCTGAAGCTACGGCATTGCTCCCTACAGCCCGCATGGTCACTCTGTTGGTCTGGCCCTGATTACTGTCTGTGGCATGCTTCAGTAGACATTCCGTGTTCCCGCGTTCCCAACACCTCCAGCTTCTGGTAACCAACAATGTACCTTTGTTTTCATTCTCATAATTTTGAGCATTGTCCTCTCAGAGGCTCTTTGTAGGGAGACCTTGCCAGGTCACCTACTATATATATATATATATATATTTGGTATAGGATGTCACTACACAGCTCAAACTTGTAGTGATCCTTCTGTGTTAGCCTTTTCTGTGTTAGCCTTTCCAGCACTGGGATTATAGGCATGTGCCACCATACTCTGTCTCGGTGGCCAGCTGAGAGTGTGTGGAAATGGGGCTCACATAGCACCACGTGCTGGGGATCAAACTCCTGGTCCCTGCACTTGCCTAGGCAGGCACTTAGTCCACTGTACTATCTTGCTGGCTGGAAGTCACACACTTTTGTCTGACCTCTCAGTCATTCTTCTAGAACTGAGGTTGAAGCCTGTATTCTAATTTCTACTTTCATTTGGTATGCTGAACAATCAGCACCATATACACAACCCTAGAGTCTGCTGCTGGCCAGCATAGTAATTTGCCAAGTTTGGGCCATGACTGCAGAGGACTCTGAGTCCCTGAATGGATGCACTGTAGAACTCACTTACCTAGGTAGTCATGAATTAGCAGCTACTAATTCACTTCTTTAATCTTTTTTATTTATATGTGTAGGTCTCACTATGCAGCTCAGACTAGTAGTGATTCTTCTGTCTCAGCCTCCCCAGCACGGAGATTATGGGTGTGAGCCACCCTGCCTGGTTTTGGTGGATAGCTCAAGGTGCTTGGGGTTCTGGGGATGACATGGTATTCAGTGATGGGGATTGAACCCAGGCCCTGCACTTGGGACACAGGCCCTTAGACCACTGGGCTATCTCCCCAACCCATCCATTCACTTCTTTAGGTAGCCTTAAGTTTGTAGGACACCCTTGAGTTACCTTCTCAAAGTAAAACCTTGGGAAGAAGTTTAACCTTTTATACCCTTGAGCTTGTGATGAATGAATTCTGGTTATATTCTGACATGCCCTTAAAATGCCATTCCTAGTGTCATTATACAAAGTACTTGGCTTTTGAAAATGCTACTGTTTCAGCCATCTTTCTTACCTTCTCTGAACTGTGCAGGTGCTTACCTTCTCAGGAAACTGCACACATTTTGTATTGTCCTATTTCACTTTTTTGGTCCTGATTCTCACTGTAGATCTGACAAATGGCATGAGCGGTACCCATGCCATGGCCTGAACGTTGGGTTGCTTTGATCTTCTTTTCACTGGATTGTTTAGTAGAAAGTCTTTAGATTCGATCAAAGTTTTAGGAAAAGGACCACATGTAGGCAAATACTCTGCCACTATGAAGCATGGATAGCACTGCCCCAGTTTTGAATAAACTCATTACTGGGTCCTCCTGAGCCTGGCCTCTGCTACCTGAATTCCTATCTGCACACTGTGTGTGCTGAGCTTCAACAGCATTGGTTATAAAGTACTTCTTGAGCTGGTGAAATAGCTCAGTAGAATAAGCTCTTGCCTGGCAGGTGCAAGGGCCTGAGTTCAATCCCCAATCCTGAAAAAAAAAAAAAAACTAAAAAAGATTAAAAAAATAAATAAATAAAGTACTTCTTACAGCATTCCATGGATTCTCATACACATACCCACAAATTTTTCTAATCTTCTCTCACAAACAACTCTAAAGTATTCTAAAGCAAATACTTAAGTAAAATCATAGCAGTGATGCTACTGTTGGTACCTATTGTCTGTATTACTCATTTTCCTGCAGATGAAACCTAATACCAGACACTAGCAATTCAAAGGAGGAGGGTTTTCTTTGGTCTCCAATTTAAAGGAGATTTAGTCTATGGTTGGATGGATCTTAAGGCAGAAACATCAGGGTGAAAGAGTATGGTAGAGGACAGCTCCTCACCTCATGGCAGCCCAGAAGTGAGGAGAGGAAAGGGACGATAACTTACTACTTTTTTTTTTTTTTTGCAGGACTTGAATTCAAACTCATGACTTTCCACTTGCCAGGCAGGCACTTGCGCCACAGAGCTATCGCTCCAGCCCCATAAAACTCACTGTTAGGGTCAACTCTATAGTGACCCACCACTGCAGTCATGCTCCACTTCTAACAGTACACAAAAACCACTGAAGTTAAAAATAGGCAATTCCATTGATAACTAGGGTGCTCTCCAGATCTAGGCATCTTGCAAACAGGAGATTATAGAGGATCATTTTACATGTAAGCCGTAAGAGAACACCACATTGTCCATTTTCCTACGCATGCTACTTAGTATATAGTCATGGAATTATATCAGTCTTGGTTTTAGAGAGAAGAAGAATATAGAAAGATAGCTTTATGTGGATATGAAAGCCAAGAAAGAACAGATATTATTGGATAAATGCTGGATTTGTTCTACTTATAAGATAAGGTAAAATTTGAAATTGTCATTTTTTTATTGGATATAGTAAAACTAAACAACAAATTATTTTACATCACTGAGATGTTTGGTTTCATTAAATGAGAAACAATCTTCTGACTTGGAGAAAAAAAGAGAGGAGAAAAGATGGAAAAACTAGAAAGAAAGAGACATAGGAAGAAAAACATAAAAAAGAAAAGGGAGAAAAAGAAAAGACAGAGAATGCATGCAAGAAATAAAACTAAAGCCATTTAAGATGGCTTTATTTATTTTAAGATGACATAAACAAATATAAAAAATACATTGTGTTAAATACCACATTAATTTAAAACTCATCAACTAGGGCTTGGAAAACAGCTCAGAGGTCTGCGTGTCTGCCTGGCAAGCACAAGAACTCTGCTTCGATTGCCAGTGACACATTCTAGCCACCGAAATCAGGTGTGGTAGTGCATGCATGAAATCCCAGTTTGGGGAGGCTGAGACAGGAAGATCATTATGATTGGGAGCAGTGTAGGGAGGCCCTGGGCCAAATAAATAAAAGCTTTTTTAAAAAATTAAAAACCTGATCAATATCTCTGGAAAAAATTTGTCAAGAAATGGAAAATTAGGCACATTCATTCCAGGCTTTGTTCCACATGATTCATGAAGCCTCAGGCAACATCTCTGCATAGTGTTTGCCTATATCAGAACAGTAAGTAGAAAACCACTTACTCTTGAATGGTGGTAGATGGTAATAGTAACTATCACCTGTCTTGTAGTGGTCAGTGCTGTCTAAATGCTTCACGAATCAGGGATTTTGCAGTGACATTTTTCCTAAATTTAAGAAGTATAGAATTTAGTTTTTGAATTTCCTTTACAAAGAGCTGTGGTTTCACCCTGATTTCAGAAACAGCTTTCAATTTTTGCACTAAGTACATAACTGAAGGACAAAAAATAATATGTAAAATTGATATGATGTAATTATCATCATTGCTATCACATACATTAAAATGTTACACATAATGTAAGAACTATTAAGTAAGTTAGATTATTCTGTTTAAAATCAAATGTTTTCCATTTACTCTCATTTCTGTTTACTGTGGCAAAATATATGATTTACTTTGTTATGGTTTGTGTACAGGTGTCCCCCAAAAGACTCATGCAGTCACGGGGTGACTTCTGGAGTTTGTAATTGATTATTGTAAGAATGGGTACTGCACCTCCCCTAGGGCAGGTGATTTGCATTTCAGTGTAAGGAGGAAGAGGAGTTAACTGCTTTAGTTGCTGCTAGCTCTTCCTGTGCTCTTGGTCTTACCCCACTGCCAAGAAAGGTTTTTGTCTGCCATGTGCCTCTCTGCCTTGGAGCCAGTGAATAAGGACTGAAACCTCCAGTAACTGTGAGCTAAATAAGCCTTTCCTTTCCTTATTTGGAGTGTCGGGTATTTGTCCCAGCAACGAGAGAAGAGTAACTAAGGGATACTTATCACTTATTGTTTCATATTCTATCTAGAATTTAGATTGTTTAGTGTACTCTGGTACATTGATGAACTACTTATAGACAGATTGCCTAAATACTGCATGGCTGTCAGAACCAGATAATGCTGATCAGTGTTGTAGCAATGCGGTACAGTATGACATTAGAGCATTGTTCTCAAACAAGATTTTGCTCCTCATAGGTATACTATACATTACAAGGTTATTTTTCAAAATTTTCTGTTTTTCCATTGTAATCGCTATGCTCACTACTCAGTTCTTTTTCCTTTTGAAAAAGAATTCACTCTTTTTTTTTGTTTTGTTTTATTGACCTTTCATTTTTTTAGGTAGTACTTTTTGATGATCATATATAATACAAAAGATTGTCCACCATGGAGCACCACAAGGGTGCGTTAAGCTGGAGAATGAGTCAGGCATGGTGGTGTGCGCCTGTAATTCTAGCACTTAGTCTGGTTTATTTCGGTTTATTTCACTTAACATTATGGTCTCAAATTACAGCCATTTTCTTACAAAGTATTCAAGTTTATTCTTTTATATGGCAGAGTAGTTCTTTGCTTTCTGCAAATGTTTCTCTTTCTCTATTCATCTGTTAAACATATAGGTATCTTGTATGATTTAGGTATTATGAGTTGTGCCACTGCAAACACAGATATGCATGTATCACTGTGACGCTATCTATTTAACACTTTCAAGAAGATACCTGGCAAGGGAATAGCATCATCCAAGGAAATTTCTAGCTTTAGCTTTTTTGAGGAATTTCCATAGTATTTGCACTAGTTCATATTCCCACCTACATTTAGAAGCACTCCTTTCCTTGAAAAGTTCCTCCAGGTATTTTTGCTCTTTGATTTCTTAAAGAGAGACATTTCTTCTCAAGTAAGAAGGAATATGAGTCAGTCTAATTTGTTTTTCTCTAATGGCTAGAGATGCTGAACAAATTTCTGCATATTTATATTTATTTGTACTTCTGTGCATCTTAGTTGTCTATTTTTGAGTGAATCTTTTATGCTGTGCACCAAATATTTTGAGTTCTTTACATATTCTAGGTATCTATCTTCTGTATGAAAACAGCTGGCATGTTCTTTTCATCCAATTGGTGGTCTCTTCTCTCTGTTGATTGTTTCCTTTGATGTGCATAAGCTTTTTAATTTGATGTTATTCTACTTGTTCAGTTTAGGTCAGAAAACTTATTTTTTACTTGAAGTATCTATATTTTTATTTTTAATACAAAGTCAAACTTTAAAAGCCATGTGCAGAAAGCAATGCACTCATGATTAGCTTTAACATTTCTTCATACTATTATTACACTGACTATGTTTATATTTACCAATAAGGAATGCAACTATATTCACTATCATTTGAATAGCTTGCAGGGGGTTGGTGCCTTCTAGATTATCTCTGTTCAAATAATTTATTTTAAATCATCTCACACATTTCATAATATGTAAAACATTAGGCGAACATAATAAAATGGTAAAATGTGATATACTTTTGTATAAGTCATTGTAAAATGTTAGTGGACAGCTGGGGCGATAGCTCCGTGGCACTAGTGCCTACCTGACAAGTGCAAGTTCATTACTTCGAACCCCGGTCCTGCAAAAATAAATAAATAAATAAATAAATAAATAAATAAATAAATAAAAAATATTAGTGGAATGCATTTAAAGAATAATTAAAATATTCAGAATTATTTTGGACATAAAATTCAACGAGTTAAGCAAAACTTATAGTAGATAATATTATATCTTTGAAATAAATAAAATACATTACATCTAAAGAAAATTATGTTTCAAGAAATACAATTTTGTATCAGTAGCCACTATGTAAGCACATGATAAATAGAACACAGTTTTTCCTTGACCGTAACAATAGCAAGCAATTAGATATACTTAACTTTTTCTTCTTAATCGCATATGTATACATCTAAATAGCTATTTTAGCTTTAAACAATCAGAAGAACAGTAACTGAGGAGCTCAAAATTTATACTTGTGTTCACAAGCTTTAAGTCCACATCCTGAGACCAGGCTAGAGTCTTCTTTAGATTAACTCCAAAACAGGCTGGCCCTGAACACCTAGGCAATTAGGCTAACCCCTGAGAAAAGAGTGTAGTCATGCTTCTCACAAGTTCTACCAGACAGTTTGACTGGGCCAGCTAGCTCAGTGAACTAAAGCACGTGCTTAGGCAGAACATAGCAGTCAGGGCTGGATACCACCGTGTCATGCCAACCCAGCTCCTGGGATGCACTGAGACTATGACTGAGCCTGGGCATGATAGTGTGTGCCTGTAATCCCGGCGCTTGGAAGGCTGAACATAGGAGGATCAGTACGATTCTGATCTGTCTAGTGAGACTCTGTAGAATCTGTACAGCCTGTACTAAATATAAAACAACAACAACAACAAAACAATCTCTGGATGAGCTAGCTAGGGAAGGGCTCTTAAAAATTAGTCTGTGAAATACATAGTTTCTATTTTTTTGTTTATATTTATACATATATTTATATTGTTTGTGGCCGACCGGCCCTCCCAGGTGTTGGGTCCAGCGCGACATGTGGTGCAGGGCATTGAAGCGCGGTCCCTGTGCACTTGTGTATGCTAGCGCTTGAGACCACTGAACTATCTCTCTGACCTGTCCCTTTTTAAAAATACAAAATAATGGCTGAAAAAAATATGTTAGAGACAGTACAAGATTTCATTAAACATAGCAATAACAATTCAACAATGTTTGCTTTATTACACGATGCTATCTTTTCAAATTAGTTTTTCAGATTACCAGATACAAATGTGTAAGATTCATTTAAAGGAAGCAAAACAAAACAGAAACGTTTTAAGAAATTCAAAAGAGGAAAAAAAAAATCAGAGTCAAAAGAATTTTAAGCATTAAATTTCAAAAGACCAGCAGAAATCAACAATTATCCACACAATTCCACATATATACCCATATTTTTCCCTTCTTTCCTTCCCACTGAATAATTTCTTCCCCCCAAACAATATCTGTTCTAGCTTTTAAATTTTCATTACCCTTTCAAGTTCTCATACTAGCAAGATAATACAATGTGTGCACGTGCAGCTCTGATTTGTTTCACTTACCAATATAGTCTCTAGCTGCAGCTATTTATCTATATAGAAAACCTACAATTTATCCTCTATATAACTGCATAATAGTCCATCGTGTAAAAAATACCCTCTTTTTTATCCATTCCTCAGCTGATGGGCCTTTGCTTCTTTAGAAGTGCAGGTGCCAGTGTAAAACTACAAAGGTCACAAAGTGATGTGGAAACGTGACACCACGGAGGAGGGAAAGAAAGTGCGGCTCAAACCTCAATAAATGGAGATTTATGAAATGCCTGAGGGCATGTTCAAATCGATCATGTTGGAGAAGCTCAGTAAGGTCCAAAAGAAGACAGACGGACAACTTAAAATTATCAGGAAAATAATATGACATAATACAGAATTTTCCAGCAGTCGAAGCCTTCAAAAAATGTTAGTGCTTTGGAAAATAAAGACCAAATAAAAAATTTAATGGAAAGCTTGATTTTATAAATCAGAAAAATCAATGAGATTAAATATGGTCTCTTGAATTTTTCTATGATATGAAAGAAAAAAAAAGAATTAAAAGAGTAAAGAAAACATGTGGAAGTGATGGGACGCCACCAGGTAGACAAGTGTACGCCTCACAGACTGGTCACTGGGAAAAGACAAAAAGGATAGCAAAAAAATGGAAAGCAATAATGGCTGAAGACCTACTAAGTGTGGGGCGCAGAACGATGCAGATGTACATCGAGTATGTGATGAGACACATCAAAGGAAAGGGGTAAAACCAACAATGAGTTGGAAAGCAACAAGAGAGAAAGAACTCATAGTAAAGAAACGTCCAATATTATTTATCAGTAAAGATCTTATACGTTAGGAAAAGAAAGGTTATGTGTTGAAAATGTTAGATGACATAAAAAA
>PVJA010038366.1:0-19810 GCA_004027025.1 Myocastor coypus
AGGTGGTTCTTCTACAGAGGTTCCTGACTCTTGTGTTGGGGCTCTGACTGCTAGCTTTTCTGAATCCTGGGGGATGTGGTCTGTAGGTGGAGGTGGAGCTTTGGGATTGAGTAGTCCTGGTAGGCTCGTGGACCGGAACGATTGCCAAACGGGCTATTTGATGGGTTCAGTGCTGGAGCTTGGGCCGCAGCGGGTGCGCAAGCTCAGCTCCCAGCGGTGGGGTTTGGGCTGGGCTGGGACAGGAAGTTAGTCTCAGGAACGCAGAGGCGGGGCAGAGGGGCGCAGGGGCTTACCCGCAGCGGGTGCGCAGGCTCAGCTCCCAGCGGTGGGGTTTTCTCTGTTTTTATTCTTTACAAATTCTTACAGTGAGTTGATTTAAAGATTCCTGAGATTTCTGCATTTCTCCTATGTAGAAGTGAGAACTATACAAGCCTCTGCCAACCAGCGAGCAGGGACCCTGCCGTACCTCTGGGTGTCCCTTAGCACTGAGCACAAGAGTCAGCCTTATGCTTAAGGAATGACTCTGGACTCGTGTGTAACCTCTGTTCCTCTCCCACCGACTCAACACAGAGCGATTTAGGACACACCTTGGTTTATTTTTACATAATATGAACTATGAGTTAAAAATTTATTGCATACTGTCTTACTCCCTTTCCTTGCCATTAGGACGAAATACCTACCACATACAACTTAAAAGAACAGCATTGATTTTAGCTCATGTTATAAAGGTTTCAGTCCATCTTTGGTGGGCTAAGGGACATCATGGGGACCAGGACACCATGGATGAAAAGAATAACCAGAAATTGAGGTGAACCCTTCCCGCAATAGACCCTCATTACCCTCTGTCTACAATTACCCCCACCCTCTAAGATCACAGTTAGCTATAGCACCCTTGTGCTATAAGCACCCTTCAAAAGCCCCACCTATGTACACACAAGCCTTTAGTGGGACAATCACATATCAACAAAAATAATGGAGATTACCTAATTGATCTGGTCCAGTTTGTTGTAAAGGCTACCACTGGTCCACTGAATTGTATCCATGTCTATCAAAAAGTGCTTGTCCATATAGGTATATGGGTGTGTTTCTGAATTTATTTCTATTTTATTAGTGCATTTTTGTATGCCATTAAGATGCTGTCTTATCTACTACAAGTTTGTGGTCAATATTCAAGTCAATGCTTATCTCAAACATTTTATTTATAAAATTAAAAAATTTCTGATTTCAATGATCTACTGATCATTCAAAAGTGTATTATTTAATCAACATATATTGTAGTTTATTTTGCTGTTAATATCTCATTTCATTCTATTATGCTCTGATAGGATGCAGGAAATTAGTGCAGTTCCTTTTTATTTATAGAAATTTGCTTCTGGTTGGAAACATGGCATATCTTAGAGAATGTTCTATTGCTTACTATAAAGAATATTTATTCTGCTGTTGTTGGATGGAAAACTTTATAGATATATTTTAAAACCATTTAATCTATAGAATAGTTTAACTCTGATGTTTCTTTGTTGATTTTTTGTTTATTTCATCTGTTTGTGAGAAATGGAAATTGAAGTTGCCCACTATGGTTGTCTCGGGGCCTATCTGTTCCTTTATGTCATGTTCTGTGCATGTGGATTGAAAATTATCTCTTCTTGGTAAATTGGTAAATTATTCTCTTTTATAACAAGTAGTGGCCTAATTTTACTTTAAAGTCTACTTCATTGGATACGAAAATAGGTGCTCTAGATGGCTTCTGTGCTCCAGTTTATTGAAGCATCATTTTCCATTCTTTCTCTTTCAGTTTGTATATATTTTAACAAGTGAGGTACATCTCTTGCAGGTAGCATACAGTTGGTTCTTGTTTTGGTACAATCTGCTACTGTGCACATATTAAAGATTCAAGACCATTTCCACGAAGTATTATAAAAGTTATAATGTCATTGTGCTGTTTTTCTACTGTTTAATTTATTATTGAGAATTGAGAAATTATCATTTGTTTACCTACTTGATGAGGATTGATTTGCTTCTATGGCCTTATTGTTATGACTGTATGCTTCCTCTGACTTCATGATTCCCTTCACTATTTTCTACAAAACTGTCATATTGGTCATGAATTTCTTTAGTTCATACATATCTTGGGAGGTCTTTAATTCTCCTTTCATTTTTAAAGATAGTCATATAAAATATAATACAGATTTGCAATTATTTCCTTGCAGGGCTTGAACTATACCTTGCTCTTTAAAGTTTCTGTTGAGAAATGTTGTCATTCAGATGATTGCATCATTGTAAAATATTTAGGATTTTGTCTAAAGTTTTTAATTTTTATCTTTGTTTTAAATTTTGAGTATGATGTGTCTTGGAGTTTCTTTTCTTATTATGTTTATGTGTGATTCTAAGTGCCTCTAATAACTGGGTATCCATCTCTCTGTCCAGATTTCGGGACTCCCCAGATTTGTGGAAGGTTTTGGGTTTTGTTGTTGTTTTTGTAAGAGGAATCAAACTTAGAACTTTGCACTTGCCATGCAGGTGCTGTGCTGCGGAGCTGCATGCCTGACCCAGTGAATAGGTTTTTCATGGCAGCTTGCATTTACTTCCTCACCCTCTTTGAGGGAAATGAATCTTAAATATAGTCTTTTAAAGTTTTCCAAGAGCTCTTCGACAATCCATTCATTAATTCTTATTTATTTTTCTTTACTACTTTCTGAATGTTCTCATATATGTACCTTGTCTTCAAGGCCTGGTCCTCTTCATTTTGATGCATCTAGTTTATTGCTGACACTTGCTCTTGAAGATTTATGTGACTGACTAAGGTTTGCATGTCCAGGACTTGTTTGCTTCTTCAGAATCTATATTTTTGACTCAAGTGGTCTTCCATATCGTGCAATATCTTTCTTAATTCATCTACCCATTTATTTGTCTCTTCTTTGATCTCTTCAGTTACTTTGGCTATTTAAGTTTTAGTTCTTTAGCAGGAAACTCATCCCCTTCAGTGCCTCGGAGGTCAGCTTCTGGGGAGTTATGAATATTTGGAGGTATCTTCTTGTCTTTTTTTCATGATTCTTATGTTTTTGGGTGGAGGTTAGCATGGATAACTGCCATTATTGTGTGGAAGTCTTCCTAGTAAGTGGCTTTCTCCCTGTGATGTGCCAACCTGTGAGCATTTCTCATTACAGAAGCACCAACCTAATCTAGACAAAGTAGTACTCTGCTTTACATGCAAAGAATAACTGCCAGTGATATCAACACCTAAAGAGTCAACCTTTTAAAACTTATTTTAAAGGTTCACTGCAACTTTAGTATCCTAAGAAAAGAAAGGGAGAATAATAACATAGGATAAGAGAAATAGAAATTGATGTTAATACTTATATACAAAAAGAGAAGGGCTGGGAGGAAAAATATGAGAGGGCATGAAGGCAGAAGGAAAGAAAGATAAAAAAGAAAAGAGTGTAAATGGAAAGTGAATGAAAAGGTGGGAGACTGAATCCAATTCATGAAGTAAGACAAGCACAAAGTTAGAAACCCCTGTGAAATAACACTTGATGTTGGAAAATATAAACTGCAGAAGCAAGAGCGATAACATTTGTGTATATACACACATGCGCACGCACACACACACACACACACACACACACACACACACACACACACACCAGGTTCATATTCTTCCTGGTGGGTTTTTAATAAAAACAATCATTTGCCTCTGATTGCTGTTGTTGGATGTGGCCTCATACCAGGAGGTTGTGAAATCCTTTGTCGAGTTCTCCTTCTCAGCCTCTGTGCCAATAAAGAAAATTGTCTGGGTTAGTCTGGAATGCTAGGCAGGGCTATCAGTGCTGGAGCTGGATCACATTTAGTACCTTAATAGTTCCTGTAGCTGGGAACAAGGGGAAAAGGGGAACATGAGTTATCTTCCAGGTCTTTCACTCTAATGGCATGTGGGCAGTTCCAGATTGCAGGATAAAGTCCCAGAAATCACCAAATGATACTCCTGGAGGTGGTTGGTCAGTATCTGTGTGATCACACATTTACTCAGAGCACCTCTGAATGGAACAGAGGCAGTTGGGCTCACAAGTCTGTGAAGCATGAGAGGC
This sequence comes from Myocastor coypus, assembly GCA_004027025.1. Lineage (NCBI taxonomy): Eukaryota > Metazoa > Chordata > Mammalia > Rodentia > Myocastoridae > Myocastor > Myocastor coypus. The sequence continues at coordinate 4,083 of PVJA010038366.1, forward strand.
CACGAGCCTTTATCCTTCAACTGTTCTCTGCTGTGGCACTATAATCTCAGACTTCATCGCCACTTGAAATTTCACAAGGCTGAACTCAATTGCTCTCACAGTATACAAGCTACCATTGGTTTGGGGATTTGGCTGTGTGTGTGTGTGTGTGTGTGTGTGTGTGTGTGTGTGTGTGCGTGTGTCTTTACTGTGCCTGAGCTTCTCCCCATTATTCTGAAACTTTGCCAGTCTTAATTCTCATCTCACATGAAACAGACACTGGAGAATTTCCGCACCGCAGGATTTTAGTTTTTCTATCACTCTCACCATTCTCCTGGACCCAAGATGAATCCTGGAAATGTTGGCTACTGCCTTCCTAGAGAGACATCCCACATGTATGAAAACTGTGAGGGTTATTTGTTGTCTCACACACAAACCAAAGTAAAGGGAGTTAGGTCTTTAGATGGCTCCAGCTTGGCATGCTGGCACTTACCTATAATCCCAGTACAAGGGGAAGCTGAGGGAACAGGATTCCATGTTTCAACCCAGCCTATGCAACATGGCAATTTAATGAGACCCTGCTTCAAAATAAATATAAAAATTACAAATAAAAATGACATGGATATATAACTCTGTGAGAAGGCCCCTGGGTTCAATTCCCAGTGCTACCAACAAAAATTTTAAAGTCTCTCCATGGCAGGTCTTTCTAAATTTAACTCCCACATTTTCTACTGAGGCAGAGACAGAATGACCTTCTTAAGACTGTTGCCCATACTGACACTAAGTGCACAGGGAAATGCTGATATTTCTGCATGCCTAACCATTTCGCTGAGCTCAGTCTATAGATCTGTCTGCCTAGCCCCAAACTTAGCATTCCTAACGGTATGTTGACATTTTCTTCTGTTGCCCCACTGAAGAGGAGGTTCTCCTCCTCCACTGAACTGCCACTCATTCATGCGAGTATACATTACTTCTGTTACTATACTATATTTCTAAATATCAATATTTGTGAGTTCCACCCGGTTGTTTGCTCTCATAATTGCAATTTCTCTCTCATTTCAATTTCAATTTTTCTCTCATTTCAGCAATTTCTTGTCATTTCCCCATCTCCTCATGAGCCCATTATCTGTTGGTTTTAATTAGTATCCTGAAGATGACCAAGTCTCTTAAGTTTGAAATTTTTAATTGAAAAATACGTGTGAGATAACATTTACTACTAACAATTTGAATTGTGCAGTTCATGAGTGGTAAAACATTGATATTGTTATGCAATCTCTCTGCAAAAATCTTAAACTTCAAAAACTGAAACCATTACCCATTCCAAAATAGCTTCTAGCTTCGTATTCCTTGCTGTCCCAAGCTCCTGCCATCTACCATTATATTTTCTACATAAATTTGACTCCTCTGGGTGCACCACAGGAGTGGAATTATATGATACTTGTCTTTCTTGAATGGCTTACTTCACTTAGCATAATGGCCTCGAGGTTCATTCACATTGTAGCTTGTTATCATTTCCTTCCTTTTAAAGCTGAACAATATTGCATTGTATTGTATGCCCCACTTTTCTTGTCCATGCATCTGTCAATGGAGACTTGAGTCGCTTCTAGCGTTTAGCTACTATAACTATGCTGCTATGGACATAGACATACAAAACTTTCTTCAGTATCCTCTTTTAACTCAATTGGGTAAACATCTGGATGCAAAATGGCTAAATCATGGAGTTATTTTAATTTTTAATTTAGTTGAGTAAATTCTATACATGTTCAATGATTTCCCATTCCTGTCAAGAGTGTACAAGGACTACATTTTCTCTGAATTTCCATCCAGATTTGGTATTTTTTACTTTTTAAAAATAGTTGCCATCCTGATAAGCATAAGTAGTTACTTTACTTATTCTTAACTGATCGAACAGATAATTGATTAATCAATTCAATAAAAGCAACAGATATGAAATTTATGATGGGCAATGAACAGAAAACAATTACAAGATTAGATATTTATACAACAGTATTACTACTCACTTTCAATGTCAATGATCTAAACATATCAATTAAAAGATAAAAATTGTCAGAGTGGACAAAAACACAATCAACTATATGTCATCTAGAAAAATAACCGCTTTAAAGACAAGTAAATTAAAAGTAATTGGATGGAGAAAGATATATTCTGCTAACAATAATCAAAAGAATTCTAGTATGGCTATATTACTATTGACAGAGCAGACTATGGAACAAAAACAATTTTTCATCCATAAAAATCCTGTTACCTAATGACAAAGGGATGAATTCTCACTGAGGATGTGGCAATACTGAATGTGTACGCACCTAACAACAGAGCATGAAAATTGCATGACAGAGCTGATAGAATTACAGAGTAACAGGCAAATCCCCTAGTTTAGAGGAGAGACTTCAGTACTTCTCCATCAGTAATTGACAGATGCAGCAGGCAGCAAAAGAAGCATGGAGCATGTGCCTGAAATAAGGAATACCACCAGTCAATTCCATTAACTGGCATTTATAGGATAATTTGTCCCAACCATAGAATACATGTACTTCACAAACTCTGTGGCATATTACTCCAAGATGTAAAACAAATTATATCAAATTCAAAAGAAAAGAAATCATACAAAGGATGGACTCTTTTACTTCATTGAAAGGAAAGCTTTGTGCTATTATCTTTTTGCTTCGCGTTGTGAGAGAATCTATTTTTCTTTGTGCCTTGTACTCTGAAAAACTGCTGTGAAGATAATGACATGCAGTTTATCAACTACCTATTCATTTACTATTTTGTTGTAAATTTTTTTACATAAAATAGGTATAGGCTCATCACTGTGGGATTAAACAACCTACCAATAATTTTAAAATTCTTACAAAATTTCAAAATACTTCAAGATTGAACAGGTAATTGTAAATAGCAAATGGATCAAAGAAATCTCAAGGAAAGACTTAAAAATACTTTGAGCCAAATGGAAATAAAATACAACAAAATTTGCAGACTGAAAAAAGCAATACTGAGATGGACATGGGTAGCATAAATGCTTAAGTGAAAGGACGTATCTAAAGTCAAAAATCTAAGTATGAGCTTCAGGGCACTCAAAAATAGGAGTGAATTAAATATAAATGAATAAAATAGGGGCTGGGGAGAGAACTCAGGTCTAAGCACCTGCCTGGCAAGCACAAGCACCTGGGTTTGATCCCTAGTACCACATGACGTGCTGCTGGTCCAGCTATTGAAACTGAGCATGGTGGTGCATGCCTGTAATGGCAGCACTGGAGGGGCTGAGACAGGAAGATTACTATGAGTCTCAGTTGTATGCTCAGACCCTGCAACAAATAAGTAATCAAGTAAATAAATAAATAAATAAATAATTTTTAAAGGGAAAATAAGGGCCAGCGGTATAGTTCAGCAGACTAATCACTTGCTTAGGGAAGCACAGGGGCTAGGATTCGATTTCTGGCCTCTCCTGCCATGCCAGCCCCTCTCTCAGGCATGCTGAACCAGCGATGGACTCTAGGCATGGTGGTGCAGGCCTGTAATCCCACTACTTGAAAGGCAAGAAATAAGAGGATCTCTATGACTCACAGCTGCATAGTGAGGCCCTGGACAAAATAAATAGATAGATGATAGATAGATAGATAGATAGATAGATAGATAGATAGATAGACTAATTAATTAAATAAGGGGAAAATAAAGAAATAATAAAGTTAAGGTACAAGCCAACGAAATAGGAAATATATTAGTAGAGTGTCTTACTTACTTTTTGCTCGTTGCTGGGACAAATACCCAACACTCAAAATGAAGGAAGGAAAGGTTTATTTAGCTCACAGTTTGTGGAGGTTTCAGTCCATATTCGGCTGGCCCAAGGCTGAGTGGAACAGAGCAGAGAGCATCCAGTTCATGGCGGCGGAACAGCAACAAAATGGCGGCAGAGGTAGCCAATCAACACGGCAGCAGAGCACCAGCAACAGCTAGAGCTCCAGTCTGTCTCTCTGTCTCTCTTTATATTACCTTCAGGCTCTCCGCCTTAGCTCCCGCCCTAGGCTACACCCATAATCCCAGAAGTACTTCCACCCATAATCCCATCAGTACTAAAACCTATAGTCCCAGGGATCATGGATCAAGTCTCAAACTCTAGAAGTCCCCGCCCAATGACTCCATGAGGCTTTGGGGAGACAACTAGACATAAGCCATAACATAGAGAAAATCAACAAAACTGAAAATTTGTTCTTTGGAAGAAGTGACAAAATCGATAAAATGTACCCCATGTATATGAAATATATACATTTCATAATAACAAATCCAAATGCTAATAGACCTAATTTCAAAAAACAGATGGTATACATTTTGTAGAAGATAGTATAGGACAGAATATAGGTAGCCCTTAGTCTATTAATACCATTTGAGATGCAAGACTAAAAGCACTATCCATGAAAGAAAATTGTGATCAATAGCAATTGACTCAAACTAAAGCTTGGAGCTTGGGAATGTGCCACCTTCCTGTAGTCTCAGAGCTGTGGAGCTTGAGGTAGGAAGATCAAGATTTAGAGGACAGCTTGGGCTGTGTAATGACTTCAAGTCAACCTGGAATACATAGAGACATCTTGTACACACCCCCTAACACCTCCTAAAAAAAAAAAAAGAAAGAAAAATGTAAACTGCTGTTTTGCCAATAGATACTGATTAGAAAATGAAATTACAATTTTCAGACTAGGAGAAAATCTTTGTAATGCATACATCTCTTGAAAGTCTTCCATTCAAAATATGTAGAGAACACATTAAGTGTTCAACATTCAACATTTCTTTGAGTATCTGTATTGTGTGAATCATGAAATTAAAGACTAAAATTGTTTGTGAATTGAAGTCTCCAGGTCTCTGTCTTCTGAAAAGGATGCATTTTAGATTTCTAGTTTTTATGTTACCTGACCCTGGGGTAAAATATCTATCAAACTAATTCTGAGGTGTTGACAATTAATAGGTGTCTTAGTCACTTTCTGATTTCTGAGACACAACATCTGACACCGTCAACTTGAAAAAGGAGAAGTTGTATGCTCAGACCCTGCAACAAATAAGTAATCAAGTAAATTTGGCTCACAGGTTTTATAGGATTCAGCACATAATTGGATGAGTCCAACACAAGAAAGCCATGTTGAAAGGGCAGCAGGAAGGAAACCTGCTCAAGTTATTTACTGCTGGCATTAGGATGGAGGGAGGGGGAGGGAAAGAGACAGACAGAGACAGAAAGAGACAGACAGACAGACAGACAGACAGACAGACAGCAAGAACTTAGGAAGGCAATGTACCCTGACATGTCAGGCCCAAAAGCTCCACCTCCTGACAGCATACTAAGATACAAGCTCATAAGCAGAACAACCCATAGATTAGTACTGTACTCTGGTGATCTAGGCACTTCGCAAACACATGAAGCTTCAAGGGAACACTATGGATCTAAACTATTACAGTGGGAATTAGCACCATTTTCGGTTACTTTTCTCTTCTTGCTGTGGAAAAAAACCTCACACCCAATATTAAGGAAGGAAAGGTTTATTCAACTCATAGTTTGTGGACATTTCAGTCCATACTATACTGGCTCCAGTGCACAGTGGCATATGGCAGGGAGCAGTAGTTCATGGCAGTACACGTTTTCATGGGAAAACAACAAAGAGCAAAGGAAGGACCAGCAGCTGCAGCAGCTAGCTACCTCCCTCTCTTCCTTATATTGCAAATGATATAAAAAGGCTAATTGCAAAAACACTAGAAGAAGGTTTTACAAACGTGAGAAAAGAAATTGACATACAGGTAAGTGAAGCAAAGAAAGCTCCATACATCCATAATGAAAATAAATCTATACTGAGTTGTATAATAATAAAGATCTCAGAAATCCAGCAAAAGAATAGAATATTAAAATCTGCTAGAGAAAATAAAAGCCATTTCCATTTCTAATGGAAAGCCCATCAGAATCACAGATGATTTCTCAACACGAACTATTAAATCAAGAAGAGCTTGGAGTGAAGTATTTCAGGTCCTGAAGTAAAATAACTTCCAACCCAGATTGATGTATCATGTAAAACTATCAAATTCAATGGTACAATAAAATCCTTGCAATGACAAAGAACAACTGAAGGAATTAGTGACCCCTTAACCAATGCTATGAAGAGTACTGAAAGATATTCTAGAAAGAGACACATGTAATCACTGCTTCAAGAACAGCAGAAAGGAACCACAAAACAGACCAATTACATAAAAAGAGGGGGGAAAAGTATGGAATTTATAATAGGAAAATAACATGACAAAGATAAGCCAATATGTGTCAGTTATGACCATTAATGTAAATGGCCTTAATTCACCAATCAAAAGAAACAGATAAATGGACTAAGAAGCAAAGCCTAACAATATGCTGCATACAAGAAACACATTTAACTCAGAAGGAAATTCACAGAATAAAAGTTAAAGGATGGAAAATACTTTTCTGTGCCACTGGAAACAAACAAAAAAAAAAAATCAGGGGTAATCTATCCTGGTTCCTGACAATATCAACTTCAAACAAAAAATCATGCAAAGAGATAAAGAAGTTTCCTGTATACTTGTTAAGGGAAAACTGTAAGAGAAAGATATGACAATAATAAATATATATGAACCCAATATGGGAGCACCCTCCTACAGAAGACAAATTTTAACACATGGAAAAGAAATCAAGTGGCCAATAATAGAGTACTACTGGACAATTTTAACATGCCACTGTCACAAAGATAGATCAACTAGGTGAAAAATCAAAGAAGTAACAGAAATAAACCAAACTTCTAAAGAATTTCGCTGAAGAGAATTTTATAGAGTGTTTCACCGAGCAACAATAGAATGCACATTCTTCTCAACCACACACTGGATCTTCTCCAAAATAGACCATAAATAGCACACAGGGCACTCTTAAGTAAAGGCAAAGGAATTGAAATTATCCCATGCATACTATTTGACAAAAGTGCAATAAAACTATAAAACATTGCAGAAAGCAACTACAAAAACGCCGTGAATACATAGAAATTAACAACCTCCTAAACAATGAATGTGTCACATATGAAATTAAAGAACAAATTTAAAAATACTTACAATCAAATAAAAATTCACACACAACTTACAAGACCTCTGGTATGCAATGAAAGCTGTTTTAACAGGAAAACTTACAGCAGTAAAATCGCACATTAAGAAAACAGAACAAGCCCAAAGAAATGACATTAGTCTATACTTCAAGCTCCTAGCAAAAGGACAGCAAGTCAAGCCCAAAGCCCAGAGAAGGCAGGAAATTATGAAGATTATAGCATAAATTGATGCATTAGAGACAAAGAAAATAGTACAAACAACAAATGAATCAAAGCGTTGGTTCTTTGGAAGAATAAAAAAAATCAATAAACAACTACTAAACCTAATCAAAAAAAAGAAAAGGAAAAAAATTGATGCACCAAAGAATGAAAAGGGAAAAATCACTACAGAACTAGGAGAAATTCAAAAGATCATCAATACCTACTACCAAAATTTTTACTCTCACAGGAAGGAAAACCCAGTGGAAATAGACAGTTTCCTAGATACATAGGAAATGCCAAACCTGAGTCAAGCAGATACATAAACACATTATTACCCAATAACGAAAAATGAAATGAAAATATAATAAATTAAAAGCCTACCAACACTTAGCAACATCAATAGGAAGGTGGGTCATGCCCACACACTGTGCTCTGTAGAACTATTGTGAGGACAATATGCAATGTGTCAACTGTTAAAAAAAGAAAGGGGAAAAGAAAAAAAAAGTAATGTTGATTGAAAGTGTTAATGTTTAATTGTTTGATCAATCTTATATACCTATATCTATTAATCTAAACTGATCTGATGATGAAAATATGTAATATAATCATTGTTAAATTTAAATAATAATAATAATAAATAAAAAACCTACCAACAAAGAAAAGCCAAGGTCCCTCTTGATTAACAAAAGAACTCTACAAGAAATTTAGAGAAGATTTAATGAAAACTGTTCTCAAACTATTCAATGAAATTGAAAGGGAAGCAATTCTTCCAAACTCATTCCTGGAAGCCAGTATGATTCTTTTCATAATTTATTTCTATTATAATAATTATTTTTTGCAATAGTTAATACATTGTATAATGTTGTCTTAGTCATAGTTACTCAGAGTACAAGATGCACACATGACTTCTTGTCTAAGCATCATTAGTACAGATCTTTCTTTTCATTGCACATAGAGAAAATAGCTCTACATTTAGTCTAATAGTCCATAACAGTAGTGGATTATCACCTCATCTGGCATTATCAGGGATGGTTGACTTGAGCCTTTTACAACTCAGCATATTAATATGGCTCTCCTTTTTATATCTGTGGATAGATTTGTCTGCTGGATGGTTAGGGCCAAGATAAAGCAAGATCTATGTTACAAAATATATGTAACTTTTGTGTCTCTCAAGGTCAATCAGGTCGCCTCAGGGTTTACCTTGGAACCATGTACTGCAGTTTGTAAACTTTTGTCGGTGTCAGCCATCTGGAGGAATCACGGCCATTGCTTGGTCATTTTGTTCACTGTGGAAGCCTGAGAGAATGTTTTCTCTCTATGTGACTCTTCTTAGGCACACTGTACATCAATCGATCACTTTCCTCTGCCACCCCATAATCTACTTGAACAGGAAATTTGGGACTCTACTGAGTTATATGCTGTTATAGTACAGGTTCTTTTATGTCTTGTGTTCTTACTGACCTTAAAAGGCTAGAGCCAAAATACTGGCTATGCTCGTATCCATTCTTTTTCTCTAATTGTTTGGACTACCAACTTAAGTTGTTAACCATCCAGAAGAGAAGCTTCATGATATTATTCCCAAAAACTGAGGCACTTCAGCCTGACATCACTGTATTTCTGAATATCAAACACCTTAAACACAACAAGAAACAGGTATTTTCTATCAATTGTTGATATTCTAAACTTTAAAACCCCTTTAGAATGCAAAAATGAACAAATAAACATTGTTTCACAGATACTTTTGGACTTAACCATTTACAAAATTGTACTGATATACTAATATGGCCTTTTATCTTGTCTCATATTCTATTACATTTTTAATTTCTTTCTGTCTTTTTTAATTTTTAAGCAAACATTTACATCACAGAGAATATAGCAATAATCAATATGACATCAGAAGCAGTATACAACTAGAAAACCAGAATGATAGATATTCCAAGCATGGTTTTAGTATTACATATTGCTATCCTCAGTGCATTTTCTTAGTTCACAGATATCAGTATATATAGTCATGGTGTAAATTCTATCACTTACCTGCTAGTTCCAAAAACGTATTGGAGATTTTGAGAACCATTGTCTTGGTCATCTTCTGTGCATAAGGGCATGGTTTTGTCCCTACCATGTTTGCTAATTTTTCTCCTAGCTCTCTCTTCATTGTTCGATAAATTCTTGCTTTCCATTTAACTATAACTTTCCACTTTCATTTCTTCTTTTGAGTTCTTATATTACGGAGACTATATGATATTTACACATGTAGGTTTGGTTTATTTCACCTATGAGGATTTGTTCAAGGAACGTTCACTTATATATGAAGACTTTGAGTTTGTCATTCTTTAGAGTTGAGTAATATTCCGTTGCATAAAAACATACATTTGTTTTCAACCATTCTTCAGATGATGGACATTTTGGACGTTTCCAAGATTTGGCTATCACAAATTGTGCTGCTATAAACATAGGTGCACAAATATGGTATGATGTTGTGTGTTCTTCTGGGAAAATTCCCAATAGGGGGATAGCTGGATTCAAAGGGATTTCCAGTCTTAGTTTGTTTTATCTTCGTTTGTTTGTTTTGTTTCGTTTTGTTTTGTTGCAGGCCTGGGAATCAAACTTAGGACCTTGCACTTGCCAGGCAGGCACTTGTGCCCCTGAGCTATCTCTGCGGCCCGCCAGTCCTAGTTTATTAAGAAGGCTCCACAGTGCTTTCCATAATGGTTGCACCACTCTGCATTCCCACTAGCAGTGGAGAAGGGTTCGTGTTTCCCCACAGCCTCTCCAATATTTGTTGTTTGTTGCTTTCTTTATGATAGCAATTCATTCTGTGATGAGATGGTACCTAAGTGGTGTTTTAATTTGTATTTCGCAAATGGATAGCAATGGGGAGCATTTTTTTCATGCATTTATTAGCTCCTGCCAATTCTTCCTCTGAGAAGTGTGTGTTCAGCTCAGAGGCCCATTTCTGGATTGGGTCTTTAAATTTTGGGGTCCTAATTTGTTTTACTTCTTTATAAATTCTACATAAAAGACTTTTGTCTGAGTACTTGTTAGTTAAGTTTCTTTTTTGAAATTTGTGAGTTCCCTTTCCACTTTGTTGGTAATTTCTTTTGACATGCAGAAGTTTCCGAGTGAGAGGACATCCCAGTCATTAAATCTTTCAAGTATTACACGTGAAGTTTGATTTTTGTCAGTGAACTTTTTGCCTACCCCAATGTCTTCAAGAAGATTTCCTCCTACTTTCTCTTCTAGGAGATTCTGTTTGTGTTTTAATATGTAGGTCTCTAATCCATTTTTGACTTTAGTTTAGTTCATGGTGATAGACCTGGGTCATGTTTTGGTTTCTTGCATGTAGAGGTCCAGTTTTTCCAGCACCACTTGTTAAAGAGGCTATCTTTCTCTGTATACATATTTGACCCCTTTATCGAAGAAAGTCGGATGCACCTGGCGAGGTTGTGCAAGCCTGTAATTCCAGCACTTGGGAGGCTGATGCAGGAGGATTGGTGTGAATTCAAGACCAGCCCGAGCTACAAAAGACGGGCCAAGGCCAGCCTGAACTACATAGTGAGACTGTGTCTGAAAAAGACAAAAAATTAAAAATTAAAAAAGCAAGTTGGATGAGTGTGTTCTTAGTTGCTTCTGAATTTTCTAATGTATTCCATTTATCCTCAGATCTAATTTTTGCCAGTACCATGCTGATTTTTCACTGTAGCTTTGTAGTATAATTTTAAGTCAGGAACTGTGATGCCTCCTGCCTTTGTTGCCCAGGATTGTCTTTGCTATTCTAGTTCATTTCTGGTTCCAAATACATTTTAGGAATGACTTGTCCAGGTCTGTGAGCTATGTTAATGATATTTTGATAGGGATTGCATTAAATCTGTATAATAATTTAGGGATTATGGCCATTTCACAATATTGGTTCTTCCTATCCAAGAGTAGGGACTTTCAATCTTCTGAAATCCTCTATGATCTCTTTTTTCAGAGTACTATAGTTTTCATTAAACAGATCTTTTACTTCATTAGTTAGATCAATTCCTAGGTATTTCATTTTCTGGGATACTACTGTAAAGGGTATTGTTTCTCTCTTTTCCCTTTCAGTGTGTTTGTTATCTGTGTAGAGTAATGCAATTGACTTCGGGGTACTGAGTTTGTGCTGTGCCATACTGCTGAATTTGTTTATTAATTCAAATAGCTTCTTGGTGGAGTCTTTTGAGTCTTCCATGTAGAGTATCAAGTCATCTGCAAATAATGATATTTTAACATCGTTATTTCCTATTCTTATTCCTTTTATTTCTCTCTCTTGTCTAATGGCTGTAGCTAATCATGCCAGAATTATATTGAATAGAGGTAGAGATAGAAGACATCCTTGTCTTGTATCAGATTTAAGAGTAAATGACTTCGGTTTTTCCCAATTTAGAATTGTGTTGGCCATTGGATTGTCATAGATGGCTTTTATCAGATTGATATAGAGACCATCTATTCCAATTTTCTGTAGGACATGAATGAGTGTTGGACTATGTCAAAACACTTTTCTGCATCAGTTGAGATGATCATGAAGTTTTTGGATTAAGCTCTATTGAGAGTGTATTACATCTATAGATTTGCTTAGGTTGAACCATTCTTGCATCCCTGGGATGAATCTTACCTGGTCATGGTGTATAATCTTTTTAATGATTTGCTGTATTCTACTTATGAGGATTTTATTGAGGATTTTTGCATCTTTGTTCATGAGAGAGATTGGCCTATAATTCTCTTTTTTAGTTGTATCCTTAGCTGATTTGGGTATCAATATAATACTAGGTTCCTGCCGGGCGTGGTGGCGCACACCTGTAATCCCAGCACTTGGGACGCTGAGGCAGGAGGATCGTTGTGAGTTCGAGACCAGCCTGGGCTATGAAAGTGAGCTCAAAGCCAGCCTGAACTGCACAGTGAGACCCTGTCTCAAAAAGCAAAATAAATAAATAAATAAATAAATAAATACTAGGTTCCAGAAATGAAATTGAGAGGATTGCTTGCTTTTCAATTGCATTAAAGTCTTTGAGGAGATTTGGAATTTTATCTTCTATAAATTTCTTGTAGAATTCAACAGTGAATCCATGAGGACCTGGACTTTTCTTTGCTGTAGGTTTTTTATTACATTTTGTATTTCATTGGCTGTTATTGGGTGGTTGAGAGTTCTTATATCTTTTCCATTCAGTTTTCCTAATTTGTACCTTTCTAGGAATCTGTCCATTTCTGCTATGTCTTCAATTCTGAGAGAGTAAGCATTGTTAAAGTATCTATGAATGATCTTCTAAATCTCCACTGGGTCTGTGGTAATTTCACCCTTTTCACTCCTTATTGCTTGAATTTGGGTTTTTCTTTTCTCTTTTTGATAGGTTAGCTAGCGGCATATCAATTTTACTTAATTTTTGAAAGGACTAGCTTTTTGATTCATTAATTGTTTATATTGTTTTCTTTGTCTCTGTTGAATTTATTTCTGCTCTAATACTTATAATTTCCTCCAATCTTTGGGCTTTGGGTTTGGTTTGTTCTTCCTTTTCTAGCTGTTTGAAGTGCAGCATTAGAGTATTTTTCTGTTCCTGTTCAGTTTTTTTAATGTGTGATTTCAGACCTATAAATTTCCCTCTAAAAATGGCTTTCATTGCATCCCATAAATTCCTATAGGTTGTGTTTGAATTTTCATTGAATTGTAGATATTATTTAATTTCTTATCTAATTTCATCTGCAACCCATTGGTTGCTGAGGAAGAGGCTGTTTAATTTTCATATGTTTATGATGTTGTTGTGATTTCTTTTGTCATTTATTTCTAGTTTCATTTCATTGTGGTCCGATAACATGCAAGGGATAATTTCTGTTTTCTTTCTTATATGTAAGCATAACCTATGTACTAGTATGAAGTCTGTTTTGGAAAATGTCTCATGAGCAGCCGAAAAAATGTGTGTTCAAAACTGGCTGGGTGGAACACTCTGTGTATGTCGACTAAGTCCATTTGTTCCAGGTGCTGGTTCAGTTCTTTCATTTCTTTGCTAACTTTTTGTCTACTTGACCTATCTTTTTGGGATAAAGGGGTGTTAAGTTCTTCTATTATTATTGAGGTTTTAGATATTAGAGTTTTTATATCCATTAGGATTTGTCTTATATAGCTGGTCACTTCCACGTTGGATGCGTAGATATTTATGAGAGTGTTATCTCTTCCTCTTTAATTTTTCCCCTAACCACTATGTAGTGGCCTTCTTCATCTCATTTGATCATTCTTGGTTTGAATTTGAGACTATCTGAGAAAAGTATTGCTACTCCTGCTTTTTTCTTAGGTGCTGGGGCATGTAGTGATGTTTCCATCATTTGACCTTCATCCTATGAATTTCTTTGAGTTAAGTGTGTTTTTTGTACACACCATACTGTTTACTTTCCTTCCTAATCCACTGTGCCAGTCTAATTCTTTTAATTGGTGAATTGAAACCATGTACAATGATGGTTATAATCGAGATGTATTGATTTGTGCTTGCCATATTATTTACCTGCAGTTGGTTACCCCTTGATCTCCTGTATTCAATTGTTTGTTCTGCTGAGTGTTTTTTCCATTCTCTTGTTAAGTTCTGGTCCTTTTGATCCCTCTCTAGAATATTTTTAGTAGTCTGGATGGGGTTGGCGTTGTCATCATGAAATTCTTTAGTTGTTCTTTGTCATGGAAGTATTTTACTTCCACATCAAACAGGAAAAAGAGTATTGCTGGGTATAGCAGTCTGGGTTGGAATTCATTTTCATGAAGGACATGAAGACTCTGCTCCGTGCTCTTCTTGACTTCATGTTTTGTGAAGAAAAAAAAAAGCTCTGCTATTATTCTGATGGGTTTTCCTTTTAGTGTGATCTGTTTCTTTTCTCTAGTGGCTTTTACTACATTATTATTGTGCTAAATTTCTGGAATCTTGACTATTATATGTCTGGGTGTGTTTTTAATAGTTTTGATGTTTTTTAGAGTTCTATATGCTTCAGTAACTTCAATGTCCAATTGTTTCACCGTATTTGGGAAGTTTTCTGCTATTACTTCTGCCCATATTCTTTTAATATCATTTGTATTGTCCTTCTTTCTCATTGATGTCTATTTATTGCAAATTGTTCATCTTTGCATTGTCTCACAGATGTTGAATTATTTTTTTGGGCTTTTAAAAACTTACTTATATTACCCCTGGCTCAGCTTGCCCTGGTGGTGGGGCTGGCACAGCATGGTGTTCTGGGGATGGAACTGCAGTCCCTTTGGTTGGCTAGGCTTGCCTAAGCAGGTGCTTTAGACCACTGGGCCATCCCATCTTCTTTACCCTAGTTGTTTTTGAGAGATACTTTACCTTTTCACAAGCTGCTACAGTGTCTTCAAGATCTGAAACTACATTATCACTTTCATTCAGATAGCTTTACCAGCTTGTCAGTGAGGTTCCTGTGTATGTCTTTGATTCTGCTTCATGAGATCTGTTTCTTTCCTATATTGCTCATTCAAGGAGTCCATCATTTTTCTAAACTCCTCTAAGTTTTTTGAGTGTCTTATTCAGAAGCAGTTCTTAGTTCTGTAATTATGCTTATCCTTTCTTTTTTTCATTCAGAAATTATTTTTGATCAGATTTCCTCTCTACCTCCTGCAGTTATCTCTTTACTTCAAATGCCATTAATTCAGACATTACTTTTTTACTTCAGAGGTTATTTCTGATTTGATTTCCTCTCTTCAATTCTACAATTATGTCTTTAGTTCAGAAGCTATTAATTCAGAGATTTCTTTTTTTGTTTCAGAGGTTATTTATGATCTAATTTCCTATATACATTTTTGCATTTATTTCTTTACTTCAGATGCCGTGCATTCAGAGTTTTCTTTCTTTTTTTGCATCATGAATTATGTCTGATCTTATTTCCTCTATACCTTTCTGCAGTTGTTTCTTTACTTCCAACACTAGTAATTCAAAGAGTTCAGTTATGCAACTCCCATTCTCTTCTATGTTAGCGTCCCCTGTATTTGTTCTGGGTGAACTCGGGGCCTGAAATTGAATTTTGCTCTTTCTCTTTGTCACTGTTTATAGCACTGTCCTCTGCCTGGTGGTGTACAGCTTGGTGCCATTATACTTTTAGCATAATTCTTATTCAAAAGAGATTATATGGTTAAGGCAGTTATAGCTTCATATTTACAGAACTACATTTAGGAACACCACTAGTGGGTAGTGATATTTAACAGTTGACAAGCTTTTGTAACTAACAAGTTTGTGTTTTACACAATAAGAGCAATGCTTATGTCTGTGTAGCTAAGCAGATATTCAATTGGGAGTTTGTATTTAATTTGATTCTCTTAAGTTCTGTCTAATTATCTCCCTTTAACTTAGCTGGGATGGAAGGCATCAGAGGATGAAAAGGTCAGTGTGGTGGGCCACATCCAGCAGGGATTGTCTCCCACATATTCTAATTCCAAAACCAGAGAAAGATCCA
>PVJA010038367.1:0-19811 GCA_004027025.1 Myocastor coypus
GCTCTTCCGATCTAATGGGCATCTGAGATGAACACTCACTTCTCAGAGAAAGAAATGCAGCAAGCCTACAAATACATGAAGAAATGCTTCACGTCACTAGCCATTGGTGAAATACATATTAAAGCAACATTTAGATATTATCTCACCCCAGAAAGAATGGTTATCATAAAGAAATCAACCAGCAACAAATGCTGGAGAGGCTGTGGGGAAAAAGTATCCTTTCTCCACTGCTGGTGGGAATGCAGATTGGTGCAACCATTATGGAAACTTGTGTGGAGGATCCTTACAAAACTAGAACTGGAAGTTCCATTCAATCCAGCTATCCCCCTACTGGGAATTTTCCCAGAAGAACTGAGACTATCATACCATAGCGATATCTGTGCACCTATGGTTATAGCAGCCCAATTTGTAAAAGCCAGAATTTGGAAACAACCAAAATGCCCATCATTTGAAGAATGATTGAAAAAGATGTGGTATTTTTATACAATGGAATATTACTCAGCTATGAAGAATGATAACTTTGAAGACTTCATATATAAATGGATGTATATTGAATATATACTCATTAGTGAAATAAACCGGACCTACATGAATAGATATCATATAGTCTCCCTAACATAAGAACTTTAAAGAAGAAAATAAGAACTTAAGGGCATAACAGCTGAATGTGTTATGGATTAAACATCGAAGTGACTCGAATCAGGTAAAAGAGAAAACATATCAGGAGCAAGACCATGCACTTACGTACACAGTATGAATCAGATACTGGTCTTTAGAACCTTGGAAATGTTCATCATACTGATCATGGCACCATGTAACACTAAAACTATGCTTAGAATGCATGTCACTGTTGTCTTTTGATGCGTAATGCTCCCAGTGTAAACTCAGTTACAGTTATTCTCTCTCTCAAGTGTATTAGTTGAAAGTAGGAGACGAGGCCAAATACCATAGTCTTGACAGGCTACAATTTTGTATCTCGTTGAATTTCCAAATATCTGTAAAAATTGTGTAATTGCTTATGTCACATTGAATGGAACGTTATTAGAATATCAGTGATGGTCTGAAAATATAAATTCCAAGCTAAGTCAAAGATGTTTGATATTCAGAAAGCCAGTGATGATAAGCTCAATTACCTATGTTATAGTGTAATAGTATGACAAAGCTTTTCTGCTGAATAGTTGACAATGCAAGTTAACAGACCAAAAATTGGAAAGAAAAGAAGGGCTATGAGGATAGCCAATATTTTGGCCCTAGCCCTTCAAGTTCAGTAAGGGCTCGGGACATAAGAGTACCTGTGCTGTAATATCCTATAACTCAGAGGTGTTGCAAATTTTCTGGTCGAGGAGATTATGGGACCTTAGAGGAAAGGGATCAATGAACTATAGTGTGTGTAAGGAGAATCACCCAGCGAAAAACATTCTCTCAAGCTTTCACAAAAAGCAAACTGGCCAAGCTATGGCCCTGACTTGTTCCGAAGGCTGACACTAATAACAATTCTACAAAGTACTGTATATGATCACAAACTTAATCCTGAGGGGATTTGCCCTCAGGAAGATACAAAAAATGAGTGTTTTGTTATACAAGTCTCGCTTTGACTTGCCTTTGATCACCCAGAAAAAAAAAAAAAAGCTTAATTACAATGCATGAAACGCAAAGCTAGATTGATGAGATGAGCTGTAGGAGGTTTGGATCAATAGCCTCCAACATTCCAAGCTTCACTGGTGGCTCTCTGCAATTGTAGAACTTTAGACTGTGTATGCATCTGCTTCCTCTTAGTTCATAGAGAAAATTCTTTTCTTTTCTTTTTTTTTCTATTAGCAACATCAATAGGATGGTGGGTCATGCCCACACTTTGTGCTCTGTAGAAGTGCTGTGAGGACAATATGCAATGTGTCAACTGTTAAAAAAAGGGGGAAAAGAAAAAAAAAAGTAATGTTTATTGAAAGTGTTAATGTTTAATTGTTTGATCAATCTTATATACCTATATCTATTAATTTAAGCTGATCTGATGATGAAAATATATAATATAACCATTGTTGAATTTAAATAAAATAAAATATATATCACCAAAAAAAGACATTTCCTATGTTTGTAAATATTTTTTAGCTCTTTTCCATAGTGCCTTATTTGGTGCCATATAATAATCACACCCCATGTCTTCTCAACTTAATTTTAATTTTAGTTCCAATCATTAAAGGAGTAAATTATACCTTGTGTAGCTCAGACTCTTTAACACATAAAATGATTTATAAATTTATAACTCATTTTGTTTTCCTCAATAATTCCTTTTTGAAAAATAATTCCTAACACAAGATATGTTTTGGAAAATTTTACCAAGTTCAACACTGGACTAGCATTTTTTTCTTCTATTTGTATATTTCTCACATATTAACAAATTTTTCTATTAGCCTTTTGAATGTTTGCCCTATTATGGTTTGTATTTTCTCCACACTCCATGAATAAGTGTGTCATCTGTAAATTTACACCAATTATTTAAGGGCCAAATTCCTTTGAGGTATCTCCTTCAAAATTTGGCTCCAGTTTTTTGCATCAGTTGAGATTCTGGTTAAATTATAAGCCATGCTACTTTAACCTAAACAAAAGAAGAAGAAACAAATAAAGGAAAAATTAGCTATGCATTAATTGTTTTACATAGTTTGGAAATCTATAAGTAGATATCAATTACAACTGCATCTGGAGTGCCATGCTCTCCATGCATCAATAGTGTTTTCAGGAAGTCTGTATGTTGGTGGCAAGAAAAATGTAGCTATAGCCAGGCTTAAACATATACTTATAGCTTGTAATTTTAATAAAGGATTTATCTCATCTATAATGTGTAAATACAAATTTTATGGTAGAACTGTTGCTACTGATGCATAAATCATGAACCAATGTTTGGATAACATAATACGATGTCATAATAGGGAGGATCTGGATTATGTGGGCTTCCATGCATTTAGGAAATTAACAGGAAGTGTGAATAAATGGTCTCAATGGAAACTTTTATAGAGTCGTTAAAAAAGACTCCTCCAAGGAAAAAATGTTGGTAAATAAGGTTAACATATTTGTTATACATATGATATGTTTTATATACTGTTCTACTTGTATATGTACCCTTTGTGACCCTATATGTACTCCGGCTCTGATGTGTCATCATCTATAAGCATCATTATGTAGTTGCAGGCACTTTCTTTCACCAGAACTGAGCAGATGGAGCTGTCATGCCTTTAATCTTTCAAAATTCTGAGTTAAGTACAGTCATAGTTTAAGTTTTTGCAGCCTCAGTCATTCCTTAACTTTTGTTTAGAACCTAACCAGTAAGTATTCTTGAAAAAGCCTTGCAATTTTACAGAAAGAGCAAAAATCCTTTATAATTCTTCATAGATTTTATTTTATTTTTATTATTTTTTTTTGTCTTTTTGAGACAGGGTCTCGCTATGCAGTTGAGGCTGGCCTTGAGCTCACTGTTGTAGCCCAGGCTGGTCTTGAACTCACATCAATCCTCCTGCCTCAGCCTCCCGAGTGCTGGGATTACAGGCGTGAGCCACCACACCCGGCTCTTCATAGATTTTAAATATTTATATTTTAAAGCGAGCACAAGAAGAGTCCAAAATAGAAAAATGACAAGTGATACAGAATTCTATTCAACAGAATAATATGAATTTCACAGTATTTGTTATTTTATAATTTTATTACTTTCAATAAGAAATAACAATTAGACAGTTTCAAGACAGGTTAGTAGGACAGCCACAGTAATTAATATATTACATACTGTTGTCTTCATTACAGTTGATCAGAGTCCAAGATTCAGACATGATAAGTTTTCTGAATACTATAGGTAAAATATTTCTTCTCATTGAGGTAAGATAAAACAATTATATGCTTAGTCTAATATTCCGTAAATAGTAGTGGGTTATCAGTAGAACTGTCATTGTCAGAAGCTGGTGACTTGAGCCTTTTCTCAATGAGTAGAACATATTTATTGAGGGAAAGAAAGCTCCTGTCTGAGAGAGGGACAGGAGGGAGTTCCTGAGTGGATGACTACTCACTTGAGAATTTTGCAGCACAGCATATTTATCGGACTTTACTTTTTATGTCTCATGGCTAAACTTTTCTGCTGGATGGTTAAGTCCAAGTTGAACCAAGGACTATAAAACAAAACAAGTGTCTTTTGCATCAGACAAGGTCAGTTAAACCCCCTTAGGATTTAGCTTGAAACCATGTACAGCATTTTCTACAACTTTTCTCAGTGTCAGCCATCTGGATGAGTCACAGCAATTGCTTGACCAGTTTGCTCTCAGAATAAGCCTTAAAAAATGTTTTCTCTCTAGGTGACTATCTTAGACACTCTTACATCATTGATTCCTTTTCACTGTAGCCCCATAATCTACCTGAACAGAACATTTGGCACACCACAGAGTTATAGAATGTTACAGCACAGGTTCTCCTATGATCTGAATTCTTACTGACTTAGAGGGGCTAGGGCTAAAATATTGCCTAGTCTTGTAGAGAAGAGAAGCTTAGTGATACTGTTATCATATAACATAGGTACTTGAGCTTAACATCACTGAATTTCTGAATATCAAGTGCCATACTCTCAATGTATTTTAATATTTTCCATCAATCATTGATATTCTAATAAATCTCTATAGAATGTGGTAAAAAAGTTGCACATGTTTTACACAGTAAGTTAGAAATATAACCATATACAAAATTGTACCAGGTCAATTCTATGGTATTTTTCGTTGTTTATTTGCTTACTACACTTTTTTTTTTAACAAAAGATTTACCTCAGAGTATAGCAATAATTGAAGTGATAATAGAAGCAGCACATATGTAATACACCAGAATGATAGGCATTCCAAGCATGGTTTTAGTATTACACATTGCTACCTTCAGTGTGAAAAACCTGGTGAAGATTGTTAGGACAGTTGTCTAATTTATCATGTGTATATAAGTGCATGGTTTTGTACATGTGATGTTTCCTAACATTTCCGCTTGCTGTCTCTTCATTGCTTAATCCATAAGTTGTTGATTTCCTTTTAGCTCTGTTACGCCATTCCATTTATAGTTCTTCTTTTGAGTTTTTACACTAGGGAGACTGTACAATGTTTACACATGTAGGTTGGGATTATTTCACTTATGAGTATATGTTCAAGGTACATCCACTTATACTTTAAGGCTTTGAGTATATCAATTTTTATAGCACAGTAATATTCCACTGTATAAAAACACCACATTTTTTTCAGTTATTCTTCAGGTGGCGCGCATTTTGATTGTTTCCAAGCTTTTGCTGTCACAAATTGTGCTGCTATAAATTAGGAGCACAAACAGACTATGATACGATGTTTTCAGTTTTTCTGGGAAAATTCCCAGAAGGAGGATAGCTAGCTAGGATGGGATTTCCAATCCTAGTTTTTTAAGGAGTTTCTATACTGATTTCCATAATGGTTGTACCAGTCTACATTCCCAACAACAGTGGAGAAGTGTTCATTTTTCCCCTCAGCCTCTCCAACATTTGTTGTTGGTTGATTTCTTTATGATAGCCATTGTTTATGAAGTGACATCGTATTTAAGTGTTATTTTAATTTGCATTGCATGGATGTCTAGTGATGTAGAGTATTTCTGCATGTATTTATAGGTTTATGGTATTTATTCCTCTGAATATTTTGTGTTCACCTCGGATATCCATTTCTGGATTCAGTCTTTGAATTTAGTGACTCTAATGTATTTTAGTTCTTTAGAAATTCTAGATAGTAGATCTTTGTCTGAATACTTAATAGTTAAGATATTTTTGAAATTTGTGGATTGTCTTTTTATTCCGTTGGTAATTTCTTTTGATATGCAAAACTTTCTCAGCAAGAGGAGTGTTGGTTCTTTCAAATATTACAAGTGCATTTTGATTTTTTTCCATCAACTTTTTGCCTACCCTGATGTTTTCAAAATTTCCTCCTATTTCCCTTCCAGGAGATTTAGTGTTTCTGTTTTAATATTTACATCTTTAATTCATTTTTACTTTAGTTTAGTGCATGGTGATAGACCTGGGTCAAGTTTTAATTTTCACCATATAGAGAGCCAGTTTTTCCTGTACCATTTGTTAAAGAGGCTATCTTCCTTCCAGTAGGCCTGTTTGGCGCCTTTGTCAAAGATAATGTGGCTGAGTGTGTTTGCATTTGCTTCTGCATCTTCTAATCTATTCCATTGGTCTTCAGGTCTATTTTTTTTTCCAATATCATGTGGATACTAGCACTGTTCCTTTGCAGTACAATTTTAAGTCAAATTGTAATGCCTTCGGCCTTTTCTTTGGTGCCCAGGATGATCTATGCTATTCTATTTCTTTTCTCATTCCAAATAAATTTTAGTAAGCATTTGTCCAGGTCTGATAGGTATGTTGATGGTATTTTGATAGGGAATGCATTAAATCTGTGTAACAGTTTTGGGAGTATGGCTATCTTCACAAAGATCTTTCTTTCTACCCAGGAGCAGGGAGTATCATTACATTTTCTCAAATCCTCCAGGATCTCTTTCTTCAGACTATTGTAGTTTACATTTAATAGATCTTTTACTTTTTAAGTAAATTAATTACTAAGAATATAATTTTGTTTGATGTTGTTATAAAAGTTATTGTTTCTCAAATTTCTCTCTTAATGTGTTTGTTATCTATGTAGAGCAATGGTGTGGACTTTTGGGTGGTGACTATGCAAGCTGTTGTGCTACAAAATATGTATTTTAATTACAATAACTTCTTGGTGTAGTGTTTTGGATTTTCCAAGTACAGTATCATGTTTTCTGCCAATAATGATAATTTAACTTCTTTACCGATTCTTATTCCCCTTTTCTCTTTGTCTTGTCTAATGGATCTAGCTAATGATTCCAGCACAGTGTTGAATAGGAGTGGTGATAGAAGACATCCTTGTCATGTACCAGATCTGAGAGTAAAATTCTTCACTTTATCCCTGTTTAGAATCATGTTAGCCATTGGATTGTCATAGATGGCTTTTATTAAATTGAGGTAGAGGCCATCTATTTGAATTTCTGTAGTACCTTGAACATAAATGAGTACTGAACTTTATCAAAGGCCTTTGATACATCAATTGAGGTTATCATGTGGCTTTTGGGATTCAGTTATACTGATATATTGTATGACATTGATAGATTTGTGAATGTTAAACCATTGTTGCTCCTGGGCTGAATCCTTCCTGGTTGTGTTGTATAATCTTCTTAATGATTTGCTGTATTATTTTCGTGAGGATTTTATTGAGAATTTTTGGATCTATGTTCATGAGAGAGATTGGCCTAGAGTTATCTTTTTTAGTTACAACATTGTATGGTTTTCCTATCAATATAATACTTCACTCCAGGAATGATTTTGGGAGAATGGCTTCCTTTTCAACTTCATGGAAGGGTCTGAGGATGATTGGGACCATATCTTCTGTAAATTTTTTATAGAATTCAGGGACGAATGCATCAGGACATGGAATATTCTTGGTTGTTAGCTTTTTTATTACATTTTGTATTTTGTTGGTTGTTAATCGTTTGTTTATTAAAAGTTCATATATCTTCTTCCTTCAGGTTTGGTATCTTGTACCTTTCTAGGAGTCTGTTGCATCTGCATCTTTAGTTCTGTGAAAGTCTAGATTCTCAAAGTTCTTCTCATTTGTTTTTTCATTTATTTCCAATTTCATTGCACTGTGGTCAGATAATATGCATGAGATAATTTCTGTTTCCTTGCAAATGCAAAAGCATGAGCTATGGATTAGTATGTGGTCTATTTTATATTTATTTATTTATTTATTTATTTATTTATTTATTTATTGTCTTTTTGAGACAGGGTCTCGCTATGCAGTTCAGGCTGGCCTTCAGCTCACTTTTGTAGCCCAGGCTGGTCTCGAACGTGCACTGATCCTCGTGCCTCAGCCTCCCAAGTGCTGGGATTACAGGCGTGCACCACCACATCCGGCAGTATGTGGTCTACTTTAGAGAATTTACTTTGTGATGCTGAAAAAAGGTTTGTTTAGAAGTGGTTGGGTGAAACACTCTGCATATGTCCACTAAATCCAGTTGTTCCAAATTCTGGCTTAAATCTGCTACTTTTTGCTAACCTTTGTCTATTTGACATATCTTTTGGGGATAAATGCATGTTAAGGTCCCCTGCTAAGCTTGTGATATTGGATGTTAGATTTTTCATGTCGACCAAGATTTTTCTTATATAGGTGGGTGCTCCCATGATAGGAATATATATATATATATATATATATATATATATATATATATATATACATATATATAATGAGTTTTGCCTCTTTGCCTCTTTGCCTCTTTGTCTTGAAATTTTCCCCTAACCAGTATATAGTGACCTTCTTTATTTCACTTGACCAATCTTGTTTTGAAGTTCAGGCTATCCTCAAATAGGATTGTTACCCTTGCTTTATTCTGAGGTGTTGAGCATGTAGCATTTTTTCCATCTTTTTCTTTCAACCTATGAATTTCTTTATGAAATAAGTGTGTTTTTTGTGCACAAGAAACACTTTCCTTCCTAATCCAGGGTGCAAGTCTATTTCTTTTAAATAGAGAATTAAGTCCATTTACATTGTTAGTTATATTTGAAATGTATTAACTTACAATTATCATGCTTTTAACTTACTATTTGATACCCCTTTTTCTCCTGTGTTTAATTGGTTGTCCTATTTTGCTTGGTTCTTTCTGTTCTCATCCATGGAGTTTGGGTCATTTTGGTTCCTCTTTAAAATATTTTTTCTAATCTGTGTAGTGTTGGCTTTGACATCATGAAATTCTTTTTTTTCCATTTTTGTCATGGAAGTATTTAACTTCTCCCTCATATATGATGTGAGTTTTGGGGGTATAGCAGTCTGACCTGGAATTTGTTTTCATGGAGGACTTGAAGCACTCTGTTCCATGCTCTTCTTGACTTCACAGTTTGTGAGGAGAAACCTGCTATTATTCTGATGAGCTTTCCTTTGAATATGGCCTGTTTCTTTTCTCTAGTGGCTTTTAGTATATTATTCTTCTGCTGGATTTCTGGGATCTTGACTATTATATATCTGGGTGTGTTTTCAGTTGGATTGATGTTATTTGCAGTTCTGTATGCCTCAGTTACTGAATGCCAGATTATTATCTCATTTAGGAAGCTTTCTGCTATTACTTCTGCCCATATTCTTTTTATATTATTTGTATTGACTCTTTCTTGCTTGTTGATGCCTATTAGTCTCATGTTGTTCATCTTTGCATCATATTTCAAATGTTGAATTATTTTCCTACATCCTAGTTTTATTTTAAAGAGGTCCTTTTTTACTTTTTCACATGGCTGCGACTGTGTCTTCAAGATCTGAAACTCAGGCTCAGTATGTTGTGAGTTTGGCCAGAAAGGGAGTGTCAATAATACTATTGACTGCAAAGATAGAACTGAAAGGATCTACATTGCTGAGAAGGAACCAGAGAATGGAAAAGATGGTCTCAGGGCATCATAGGAGGTGGCAGATCTGCACCCTTTGCAGCCTCAGACTTGCAAAGGTCTTGAAAGGAAAGCCATTGAGCCCTGTGCTCCAGAATTTTGGAGGTGGAAGCACAAGTTTCCAGAATGGTGCTGGCAAGGACAATTTATCTCTCTAAATCAGGGTCAAAGTGATTAGAGATCCATGCATTCAACCTCTACAGTCTAGAGAGAAGGAAGCCTAGCTACTGCTCCTGCTGGCAGCAGGCCTTTGCATCATCCATGTGGGAGTAGTTTTAGGCACACTGAGAATGCAAGAGTTCTGAGGTTAAGAAGACTTCCACTTTGATTTCAGAGGAGGGCCTAGGAAGGCCAGGCAGTGTGCTCCTGAGAGGGCAGTGTATAATATGTTAGTGAGAATTCTATTCTATAGAACCACCAGAAGTTTGGAAAAGCCAGGAATGTGGATCATTTAAGAGAAACTAAAAAGAGGAAGAAAAGCCAGCCTGTGAGAAAAGCCATGAGAGTTACAACTACCAAGAGAGTGGGAGGGGCAGAGCCACATAGACCTTGCAGTTTGCCACAGGTTGCTTCAGATGTTCCACAAGAACTTATAGGATTTAATGTTGTTCCTTCTGAGTTTTTGATTTGTGTTGGTCCCGATGCTTGCTGTCTTGCTGTGTGTAACTTTGGATTGGTAATGTGTATCTTGTATTTTTGAATGTTGAATGTGTTTAACTTTGTTAGTATAGGGGCTCACAGAGACTTGAGACTTAGACTTTGTGCCAGTGCTGAAACTGGTGGGACTCTGGCAACTCTTAGAGATGGACTAAAACGTCTTTTGCATTAAACAGATGTTCATGAGTCTTTGAGGGTCCAGGAGAAGAATGTTATGATTTTTATACAGATGTCCCCCAAAAGCCTCATGCAGTCATGAGGCTGTTTCTGGAATTTGTAATTGGTTACTGTGGAAATGGGTGCTGCACCTGCCCTGGTGCAGGTGATTTGCATTTCAGTGTAAGTAAGGAAGAAAAGTTACCTGCTTGAGTAACTAGCACTTCCTTTGCTGTTGCTTGTAGCTGCCACCATGAAAGGTTTTTTTTTTTTTTTTTCTGCCATGTTCCTCTCTGCCTTGCAAGCAGCTGAGTATGGACTGGAACCTCCAGCAAATGTGTCCTAAGTAAGCCTTTCCTTCTGTCAAAAAAAAAAAAAAAGATTTAAAACTCTATCTTCACTTTCATGTATATAGTGTTGTCATCATATGATTGAGATTTTATTTTCCTGTATATCTCTTTGAAACTGTTTCGTATGATCTATTTCTTTCTTTTATTGCTAATTCAAGGATTCTATAATTTTTCTATTCTATATTTTTCATCAATGTCTTCTTTAAAACAGTTTAGTAAATCTTTCATTATAATTGTCCTTTCTTTTTCTACTTCAGAGATTATTTCTGATCTGATTTCCTCTCTACCTTTTGGCAGTTGTTCCTTTATGTCAGACACTACTAATTCAGTAATGTCTTCTTTTACTTCAGAGGTTATTTCAGATCTGATTCCTCCATATTTTTCTGAAGTTGTCTTTTCATTTCAGACACTATTAATTCATAGGTTTGTAGGGTTTTTCTTGTTTTTCTTTCTATTTTTTTCTGCTTCCAAGATTATTTCTGATCTGAGTTCCTCTATACATTTCTGCATTTGTTTCTTTATTTCAGATGATATTAATTCAGACATTTCAGTTGCGTGATTCCCATTTGCTACTATGCTAATGTTTTCTACATTAGTTCTGGGTGGCCTTAGGACCTGAGATTGCATCTTGCTTTTTCTCTTTGTTATTTTGTATACCACTTTCCTCTGACCTTTGGTGTAGTTATGCTGTTTGCACCTACTGAAATTTCACCCAGATCTACCAAGTTTGATCCTGTCCATATGTGCCTGGCTGAGTCTGGATGCGGTGGTCAGCTTCTTCCTGCTACAGCTCGTGAAAGTGAGTTGGCATGCTCCTGTGGCAAGATGTTCAGCTCCTACACTAGCTGGAAGGGTCTGACCCCAGCCTTTTTGCAGGGAATTTTCCTGCAAGGTTTCACAGCACATGCCAGCTGGGTTTTGGGTGGGGAAGAAGTTCCAGTGGCACCGTGGTGCAGGCTGAGAGTTCCCATCTATGCACATGCCAGTGCTAGGTTCTTAGTGGGGATGGAATTCTGGTGGTATGGGAACACAGGCTGACAGTTACTACCTGCGCACCCGCCAGTCCCAGGTTCTGGGCTGGAAAGGGTGCCAGTGGCATGGGAGCACATGCCAAGTGTTCCTACCCTCACGCCCGCCAATCTGGGTTGTCAATGGAGAAGTGAATTTCATAGTATTTGTTGTAATGCTTACTGTTTTCATCAATCTAGTTGTCCATATTACCAGCCATGCGCATGTAAAATTGGAAGAGGAAAGAAGGAAAGACATATATGAAGAGTTAAGAAGAGAAAAAGGTCAAAATAGTTTTTAAAAGTTGAAAAAAACAAATTAAACATTAACTGCTCTTTTCCATAGACCAGTAAGAATCCACGGTACAGTTGTCCAAACTATCCTGATTACATACATAGGTATATGTCCTTATCTCATTATCTCGCTTGTCTTCCTATACTCAGTAATTCTTTTTGAACAGGTTAATTCCTTTTTCCTAATACCTATTTTACCTTTCATATTTCATTTTATCTTTCAGCATTTCACAGTAAGTAGGCAATATTATGCTTGCACATGTAGGCCTGATTTATTTGACTTAAGGATATGTTTTCTCATTGCATTCATTTATCAATAAAAGCCTCTAAATTATCACATTTTACAGCAAATAATATTCCATTGTGTGAAAATACCACATCTTTTTATTTGTTATTCTGTTGATGGGCATTTCAGTTGTTACTAAGATTTTGCTATGACAAACTATGCCAGTATAAATATGGGTGCAAATATATCACCATAGTATGATGTTTTCAATTCTTCAGGAAAAATATCCAGGAGGGGAATACCTGGGTTGAATGGGAACTGTAATCTTCACTATATACATTATGGCTGGCTCAGCCAGGTTGGGGGATGAGGCTGGCACAGCATGTGGTTCGAGGGCTCCAACAGTGGTCCCTGTGATTGCCTAAGTTTTCCTAAGCAGTCATTTTAGACCTCTGAGCCATCTCGCAAACCCATCCAATCCTCCCTTTTTAAGGTATCTCTATACAGATTTTCATAGTGGTATTACTAATCCACATCCCACCAAGAATGGACAATGGCTCCTTTTCCCCCACTTGTTATCTAGCACTAGTTATTAGCTTACTTCTTGATGTTAGCTGTTTTGTCTGGGATGAGAAAACAACAGTGGAATTTCAGTGTTGTTTTAATTTGCATTTCTCAAATGACCAATGTTGCTGAACATTTTTATTTTATTTATTTATTTAGTTTTTTTGTCTTTTTGAGACAGGGTCTTGCTATGCAGTTGAGGCTGGCCTTGAGCTCACTTTTGTAGCCCAGGCTGGTCTCGAACTCGCACCAATCCTCCTGCCTCAGCCTCCTGAGTGCTGGGATTACAGGCATGAGCCACCACGCCCGGCTGAACATTTTTAGTATATTTACTTGCTATTTGTATTTCTTCATCTGAGAAATGTATATTAAACTCAAATACTCTTTTTTAGCTGTCTTTATTTTTGTTTTAATCATTTCACTTTATAAATAAGTTGGCTCAGGTACTTCAGTACAGTCTTCAATGAAAAATTTTAAACTCAAGAAATGGCAAACTTGGAATTGATGGCGAAGACAGAAATTGGAAAGTCTTCAAAATTTTCTGTCGCTCTTGTGTTTCACTTGATATGTTACAAAACAGACTACAGAATTTAGTTTGCAATTTTAGAAAATTTCGTTCATTGACTCTTAAAACAATCTATGCGGTAGGTATTGTAATTATTCATGTTTACCTATGAGGGAATTGAAGACATGGAGGATAATAGCCTGTCCAAGCTCATGTAATGAGCGAATAGAAAGTCACAAGGTTTGAATACAGATTGTCTGAACATAGTGTGCATGTGTTTAACCATTTTGTGCTATATAGTCTGATCAGTTTTGCATATAACCTCCCTCATTAATTTTATCTGAAACTGGTACCCAGTGTAATCTCTACCTTAATAACCAAATACAAGCCAATTTCATCTTCTCCATCCCTGTTTCTGCCATTGTTATTTCATCTTTCAACCCTGATTGCACTCTCCTGGGATTAGTTTTGCCTAGAAAACTGTTACAGCATATAAACTAATTTGTCCTTGAATTTTATGTTTGAAATATAATTTACAGATCCCTCCAGGGAAATTTATTTTTCTAAACATTAATCTAATCAAATTGCTTCCTTTAGTAAAATCATTAGTTTCTGAAATTTTTAAGTTAAAAAATCTATATTTCTTATGTCTTAAAGGGCTAGTCTAATTCTGAAATTTTTAGATATTATTTGTACTATCCAAGTTTTCGTGATTTTAATATTTTAAATATTTATTTCTTGTTCTTTTTCCTTTTTTTTGTATTTTAGGGTATGGTCTACAGGGTGTTCATGGTCTGGCTCTTAGGTTGGACTCATAGTGATCCACCTGTTTACAGCCTCCAAAGAGCTAGGATTACTGGAGTGCACCTCCATGCCAAGTCTCAATTGCCCTCTCAGCATGCCCCAAAGGTGAGGCCAGCATGGCTGGCCTTGGGATAGAATCCCTGGCCGCTGTGTCTGCTTTCAGGTGCTTTAATCTTCTGAGCTATTTGGCTGGCTGATTTGCCCATTTATTTCTCACTTATTACATATACTATCTAGCTGTAAGATCTTCCCAGACTTCTGTGGTCTGACAATTCATTCCCTTCTGAAAAACATCAAATGTTGACATCTAAAACGCAGTATGAAGGTGTTTAGGAAGCAGGTCTGTTGGAAGACGATATGATCTACCCTTGAAATTGAGATAAGGGTGTCAATGAAAGAGGGACCATAGACATACTTTGCATTTTCCACCAAATGAGGAGACAGGGAAATGAAACAATATGTAAATAAAGAAACACGTCCTAATTAAACACAGAATCTATTAGTGAGTTGATCTTGTATCTCCAAGCTTCCAAAACTATAGATGCTTATAAAACAGGTAGTATGTTGCATTTTGGCATAGTATCACAAAATATTAAGATCAGGTGAAAATTGGTAACAAGAAATGTGATTATTATTGCAACAAATACCTAAACAACGGAAGCAGATTTGGAAATGGATAATAACTGGAGGATGGAAAAGTGTTGAATTGCATCCTATAGAAATCTTTCATTACTATGATGCTACTTCTGATATGAAATCAGAGAAAAGAACTTTAGGAAGAGTTTTGATTTTCTCATCTTTTTAAAATATACTGATGGAGGGCTGGCTAAATAGCTTAGAACATTAAGGAACCTGCAAGCAGGCGCTGTGTACAGTTGTTCAATTGTGGGGCCTGCCATGTGGGCCCCACGCCAGGGCATGCTGAGATGACAATTGAGACTAGGTGTGTTGGCATGCCCCTGTAATCCTCGCTCTTGGGAGACTATAAACAGGTGGATCACATTGAGTCCAATCTAGTCGTGAGACGCTGAACACCTGGTAGACCCTTTCCTAAAATACAAAAAGATAAATAAATAAATACATACATACATACATACATAAATAAGTGAATAGATGAATAAAATGTACTGGGGATCGATTCTGGAGTCTTGTGGTGTTTAAGCAAGTGGTCTATTACTGAACTTTGTTCTTAGTCTTTCAATTTTCTTTTAGAAAACCTAAGTAGTCCTGAACAGAATGGTAGAAATATAGATTTTAAAGATCACTGTGTGAGGTCCCACATGTAAATGGAAACATATTATTAGGAACTAGAATAACGATGATCCGTGTTATAAGGTGGCACGGTAGTTAAGTAAATTTTGTACTGTATATCCAACATAGAATGGACAAACATTGAAATATGACTTTTTATGTATTCTGTGCAGGATCTTACTTTGTAGCTCAGACTCATAATTGTCCTCCTGTTTTCAGCTTCACCAATGCTGGGATTAAAAGCATGTTCCAACACACCCTGATTTGATGGATAGCTCAGCATTCTGAGGATGGGTCTGGTACTGCATGTGGGCCAGGGATGGAACCCCAGCCACTGTGCTTAGTTCCTTGAGCTATCTCACCAGTTCGTTGAAATATGACATTTATCTGAAGAAATTTTTAAGCAAAACTTTGAAGGTACAGTTGGATGTCTCTTGAATGCTTTCAGTAAAATGTCTTAGAAAAGAAAAATAATTTTAAATGGCATTCTAATGAGATAAAAATGGGCAATTGATATGAATAAATATTTCCCAGAAGAAGACATCCAAATGATCAACAAATACATGTAATAGCTCAACATCTCTTCTCTTCAGAAGAGAAATACCAATTAAAGTAATACTGAGATCACATCATTATCCAGAAAGAATAACCACCATCAAGATATCAAAAAAATATGGGCTACAGGGATAGCACAGTGACTTAAGTACCTGCCTGGCATGCATAAGGTCCTAAGTTAACTCTCTAATGCCAAAAAGCAAAACAAAACATAAATAAAACAAGATGTTAAAAAATAAATACTAATAAAAAAATAAATAAATACTAATAAAACTGTGGAGAAAAGAAAGCTTTCTACTTTTTTGATGGGAATATATAATAGTACAAGTACTGTGAAAATGGGATAGTGATTTCTCATATAATTTAAGCTAGAAATTTGATTTGACCCAGCTATTTTCCTTTCTATTTCTAGGTATCTTTAAAAAAGAGATAAAGATATCATAATTACAGTGATATATGCATGTCCATCTGTATAGCAGCACAATTAATAGCAACTGTGTTTTGGAACTGGGCTCTATGTCCTTCAACAGAGGAATATATGAAGAAAATATGGTATATATGTGCAATAAATAAAAAGATAAACTTGTATGTTTTGTAAGACAAAGATACACCTTGAAACAATAAAGTTAAAAGAAATAAATCAAGCACACAAGATAACTATATCATGGTTTCTCTTTATAAAAAATTCAATATATAAATAAAGTACAAATAAAAGATAGATAAAATGCAATAGGGAGATAAATCTCTTGCAAAATGATAGGATAGCAAGAGATTGAGGAAGGAAAATGGAGGGGAGAGAAAGGGGATAAAAATAATTAAAATGCAGTTTTGTTTTGTTTTTTTACAAGTACCACTTGCTCAGAAGGAGAGTGATCAGTACACATTACAACATTATACAACTTAAAATAAAAAATTAAAAATAAAATATTTAATCAACAGGAAACCAAAACTTAAATTTTTGGAGAATTTTCACCCTGTCTATATAGAAAATAACAAGAAAGTACATTCAGGAAAGAACAGTAAAATCCTGGATCAATGATTAGATGACAAGGAGAGTATTTATCTTTCTAAACATAAACTAGAACTTATTACAAATAACAATCGAATAGTGTTTTGGAAAACATTTTAGTGATTTACATTCCCTCTCCAATTACAGGTACAGAGAGATAGCGTATGGGGCAGAACAATTGAAAAAGAGGGACCCGTAAATGCCTGTTAGAATTTGGGGCTCTATATCCAGCACTCTTCAACGGTCCCAAATTTGGATCTAATATGCTCAGTTATGACATGAGCCTCTACCCCTCAGGAAAGCAGTGACGGTAAACTTTGGTGGTATTTATAAGATATTTTCTCCATTGGTTTAAAGAATAGATGAGTTATGGATACCTCCACATACACTTTGAAGTGCAGATCCATGTGTGACCTTGAGAATAAGCCCCGGACAGAGCCCTATTGCAATGCTGGAGATAACTGAGAAAAATCCACAACAAAGTAACACCTACTGGAGCTCTGAGAGTAAAACTAGAAAAAAGAAACCACTTGTGTGTAACTCCCTGTTGGGCAAGGGGAAGGCATACAGTTGCAACTATTACAAGAGCTATATTACGGGCCACTTCCGGAAAATCCATGGAGTAAGGACTTATATCTGTCATATCATAAACCTTTTAACGTACATAAGCTGTTTGACTTTGAGGATCACAGCTCTAGGACAGTTTTCCAAAGGATAAAAACTCTTGAGTCTCACTCATGTTTGACTTAGATGGTATTTACATGGCACTTTGGATTTAGCTTTTGAAGACCCTGCTGTGAAGAGTTAATATTTTAGGGCTGTTGTCATTGAATGCATTAATTTCATGCAACAAGGTCAACAATTTTTGAGGTACAGAGTTGGAATTCTGTCATCTGAATATTCATATTTTGAAACCTAATGGCTGGCCAACATAATGAGGTTAGCAGGGCAGGTCACTGGGAGGTAATTAGGCTATGAATGGAATTAGTTCCTTTATAAAAGAGGCCCCAGTGAGGTACTCTGCTTTTTCCAAAAGTGCTATTACAGCAAGTAGTAGCCATGTCCTAATCAGAAGGCCCTTACCAAATATGAATTTTGTTAGGGGCTTGATCTTCCCCTCTACTTCTATAACTAAAGACATTAATTTCTGTTTGTTTACCTATTTAAAGTATGGAGCTTTATTATGACAACCTAAGAAAGAATTGTCTGAAACACTGATCAAGCATTTTCCCCACTGTACAATGATGGGATTACAATTTCACTGCACTATATATAGCACAACTCATCCCTGAAAATCATCTATGATCTTGATTGTTTACTAATGAACCCTAATACCGTGCCAATTTTTTAATCTGGATCCTTTATACATATTCATATTAGCTATGTTGTTGGAGGCAAAAAATAACTTGAGTTTTAAATATACGTTTCAATTCAAAAAGAATTTCTTTGGGATTACAGGCGTTCCCTACCACACCCGGCCCTAACCTAAAAAAGAGTTTCAAGTGAAATTTAGTGTATATATTTATTTTATACATTAATTATTTAAGTACTCTTATAACCAAACTATGTCTGCTCTAAACAATTTTCTAAACATTGAAAAATCTAAGCTGTTTACATATACAAAGCATCAATCAATACTGAAGTTGGAAGATTAGAATTTAACTTAAAGTTCAGAATTCACAAGTTTGAATGGCTTCTTAAAATAAATTAACTTGCATGATCATTTTCAATATCATCTTCAGCTAATCTATATTCACTCATTCTGGTGACATTCACAGTGATCCCTTTCTGTTAAGTAACTTGAAAGTCTTTCCACACTCACATATGCAAATGCTAATGGACTCTGAAGAGCTCAGAGTTGTTTCTTATCATTTTGAAGACCACTGTATGCTAATCCAGTTTTGTACAAGGAATAGGAACTCAATGGCTCAGTTCCTTGTACTGAGGAAAACAAATATGCTAATGAATCCTTTTAATGGATGATACAAGTTTATTCTGAATGTCAGTTTAGTTT
The DNA here is from genome assembly GCA_004027025.1 of Myocastor coypus. Classification (NCBI taxonomy): domain Eukaryota; kingdom Metazoa; phylum Chordata; class Mammalia; order Rodentia; family Myocastoridae; genus Myocastor; species Myocastor coypus. The sequence goes on from PVJA010038367.1 coordinate 18,865, forward strand.
TCATTTATTTATAGATTTCCTTCAAGAAAATGTGCTTTATTTGGGGAAAGTTTACATAAGATTGAAGACTAGGAGGAGCCTCCTAGCAAACACTGAGATATGCGATTTCTTTCTTTTCACTGGATATATGACAAACTCATCTCTCCTATGGGCAGTGCAAGGCTTTCTTTTTTTCTTTCTTTTTTTTTTTTTTTTTTTTGGTGGTTTCTGTAAGAATTTGTTTGACCAAAATGTAGAAAAAGTGATACTATTACATATGATACAGTTGCAAGAATCTAAAGAGGAGTGTGGATTTTAATTCAGTTGCATAATTCGTGAGTGTATCTCCAGGCAATGTGATGCTTAATAAATAGGAACGGGGCAGGGGACTCAGACAAGCTCGAAGCGGACTGGCTTTAGTTAGAACTGTAAACTGGAGTTGGCCCCGACACTGCTGGAGAATATGGAATGTTTCAGATATGAGATGTTAACTGAGAAAGCAAAATGACAAACTCAAGATGTGCAGCCCCTGCCTCCAAAATTCCCCACAGCCAGTTTAATCAGGAGTTGTTTTGAATGTTTAGTAACTTGGTCCCAAAGAAGTTCAAGTCCTAGCTAAGGAAATCTTTCATTTTCCATTAAGTGCAGAGATGAAGTTACACCCATGACTCTTTGATCTCTAATACACTGCCCAGTATTTTTAATAGAAAGTAGCCGGGCGTGGTGGCTCACGCCTGTAATCCCAGCACTTGGGAGGCTGAGTCAGGAGGATCAGTGCGAGTTCGAGACCAGCTTGGGCTACAAAAGTGAGCTCAAGGCCAGCCTCAACTGCATATCGAGACCCTGTCTCAAAAAAAAAAAAAAAAAAAAAAAAAAAAAAGAAAAGAAAGTAATTCTTTCACTCAATTTATTAATGGCCTGCAGTCATCTGTATATGGTGGAGCTGGACAGGACTCCACAGGACACCC
>PVJA010038368.1:0-19783 GCA_004027025.1 Myocastor coypus
ACTCTTCCTTATCCTATCTATTTTTTTTTCCTTTCACCTATTTGCCTTCTGTAGGTATTTTGTAAAAATCATTATTTACAGCCACCCTAAACTAAACCATGATCAATGACAATAAATTATGTGACATTAATCCATGAAATGTGGTGGTGGTCACAATTACGCACATTTCCCACATGGACTGTTACTGGTTACTTCAGTACTACCATCAATTTATACCTCTATGCCCACTAACTGAACTTTGTTTACATCTACACAGGCCTTGGTTCAAAAGCAGTAAGCTCCAAACAAATAGACCTGTTTACTATTCCTACCTAGGCAACTGTTAGGATAACAAGTTTTGACGTTTTCCCACTCTTTTTGGGCTTCCTTACATCTTCAATGCTAATGCCCCTACACTATTACTTTCCAGAATCATCACTCTTGTATTTTCCATCCCGGCCCCATGACTTTTATGTTTCCTTATCCCTGCTCCAACCTAAAATTACTTCCTTAATGTCCTCATGTGTCTTCTTTATTGGTGAACTCCAAGACAATTCTCTGCATAATGCATGTTAAAATTTGTGTACTTAGGCACTCCAGCTATTTTTGGTGCTTGCATGACTCATTCAGCATCATTGCTCCCATTTTTAAAGTTTATAATTCCCTGGAAACTTTCCTACCATCTTATTCTTAGTACTTAAGTTGCCCAGAACTAAATCTCATTCTTTGCCACTTCCCAACTCTACAGATTTGTATCATCTTATGGTAAAAACTGAATAGAAGTTCATTTCAGATTAGATCTCTTCCATAGCCTGCACCTTAGATACACACTGCAATATTCTATCACCTTTCATCTTCCATTCTGTTTTACTGTTTACACTTCCCCATTTCAGGGTCTCATATGTAGGCAGGAGTTATCTATTACCTCATCTTCAATACCCAATTCCTTACATCTATCAATTCAATTTACACAGTTCTAAAATACTACCTCAAATCCACCCTCTTTTCCCTGTAGTTTATCATTCCTCCATGTCACTTTAACTGATTTGTTTCTACTCAATATCCCATGAGTCACCTCCCCTTACGAAGTGATACATCATTTACACTGTATTTACAATCTAACCACCTTAACACTTCAGCTTTTCTACTTTTCTACTTTTAATTCATGTTTTCTGCTTCTGTACTTTTGCATGTTATCCCTCCAGAATGCATTCCCCCCCACCATACTATCAAGCTTACTTAATATTTTGAAAGACCTTTCCTAACTTTTGTGCCTAAAGCAGATTCCTCCCATGTTTTCTATTTTGTCCCTGTACTTGGCTCTTTCAGAGAATTAGAACTGTTTTCTTTAATGTTGTTCCCCCTCCATAAGAGTGGTGCCTACTATATATACCTCATGTCTTTAAAAGTAAAATACATATAGGAATGTCGGCTTTGTGGAAGGTTAGGTCAATTTGGGTGACTGCTTTAACTACCTACATTCATCCACAGGTCAGGCCCTTCTCCTTGCTAAGTATACTACAAACATGCAATTCTATTTACTATGTATATAGCTGTCAGATGTTATTTAGTTCACATTAATGAGCAAGATGGTATAGTGCAGGAATAGCATAAGTCCCACCAACAGTATAGTAACTACATAGATCAGAAAACAGTGTAATGAAAGCACATGGAAGTACCTAAATTAGGTTGAGGAATCTTGAGAACTGTTTTACCTTAAGACTGCACCAGAAAGAGGCAATAAGATCAACAAAGGCCCCAAACTACAGGGGCCTTCACTCAGAGGTCTGTGTTTAAGGACAGATAAGCCACGTTAGGATAAGGTAGTTGAGACTAGGTTGAAAAGGTAGGTAGGACTGCTCTTGGATATGATTCAGTAATATTTCCATCTTCCAAAAACATAATTTCTCCACTTAGAATACTTTTCATTGTCCTTACTTCCTCTCAAAGATAATGCTTCTATGTGGTTATACTTAAGATACTAATCTAAGGACTAGAAATGTTATCTGATTGCCTCAGCTTTTTCCTCTTATAAAATTTCTTGGCTTGGGCCGGGTGTGGTGATGCACGCCTGTAATCCTAGCACTCGGGAGGCTGAGGCAGTAGGATTGATGTGAGTTGGAGACCAGCCTAGGCTACAAAAGTGAGCTCAAAGACAGCCTGAACTGCATAGCGAGACCCTGTCTCAAAAAGACAAAAACAAAAAAGTAAAAAAAAAGAAAAAAAAAAAAAAAAGAAAAAAATTCTTGGCTTACTGAGGTCATCACTAAATATTTTATCTTCAAATTTAAGCAGTAAATTGATACTTACAAATGCTACCAAGAGGGAGCTTGATACTTGTACTTCTGAAAAACCTAAATTCAACCAGCTCTTTGAAATTATTTCCCACCCTTAATCAACCAATCATACAAAGTAACTTTTATTACTAATCTATCACCAAGTCAAGTCCCCATCTGAATTTTTTCAACCAATTATAATCTACTGGGTCATGTTCTAGTGCACTTTCCTTTTCTCTACAACCCCAACTAGACAGAAAAGATATTATTTTCAATTCACATGATTGAAGTCTTTCTCTAGGCCCCTGATTTCACTGCAGTTTCCTCACTTTCAATTGGGGGGGACCACTGAAAATTGTTTGTTGCAAGGAATAGAAACCACTCAAAGAAGTTTAAGCAAAACAGGGAATTTATTAGGCAAATATACAAGTTCTTGCTGGGACTCAAACAGCTGTAATGGGTCAACAGCTAACACCACAGCTTGCTAAACGACAGAGCATATAAACGTTTCTAATTCTGAAGTCTGCACAATCATCAACAGAATATCTGAAAGGATCCTCAGATCCTGTATAAGGGCCTAAAATGTAGATTCATTTCTGGTTGCTTTTTGCTCCTTATAGTCCTTTATGCTGGCCTCAAACTTGGCAAGCACATGTTGGCAGACACTCATGAGTTCACTCAGGCCTCTCTGAAATGGCTCAACAGCTGGAAGAGCACCCCGAGTCTGAATGCGCAAATTAATTTTGCTCTCTGAAGGATGTGTCGTAGTGTAACCACAAAATTCCACTTCCGGATTCTTCATGATCATGTACCGCAGAGAATTTCCTAGGGTATGGTCCTCCTCGTGCAATACAAATGTCACACAGTGTCTATCTGCTCCAGCTGCCTGGACCATTTCCAGGGCTGTCTTCCTCTCGCCTTCAGCCATTGAGGTCTTCAATCCAGATATTTTTCTACATACATATTTTTTTATAAAAATGAGATCATACTGAATATTGTTTTGTAACTAGCTTATTTTCCATGTACTATACTGCAATTGTAACACACTAACCCACCCCTGCTACACGGAACTATCGGCCTCTCACTGTCCTGCCTCCACATCTTTCACCCATAAATATTTAACTTACTGCCTCCGGTTTCTCCTTACTCCACTTGACCACCCACATTTCCCACAATAGCGGTCTCCTTAGAAAAACACAAACTTAAATGTGTAAAAAAAGCACCATTTTGGTAGTCACAAGAATGGGATAGGATTGGTGTGGGACCTGCTGCAAGATGAAAAGTGACTTGAAAGATGTGAGAAAAACAGCTTAAGTATAAAAACAAACTACTGATTAATCAACGTGCAGGCCCAACTATGGCTTCCATTCAAGAGGTAAGGTAAGTGGGAAGCGGAAAGTATGAAACGAGTTTAGCAAGAGGGAGAAAACGCTTAAAGCTTTCTGAGCGGTCTGCACTGAGGATGGAGAGCCCTAGTTAAAAGAGTCTGAGGCCTGATTCCCCGCACCAGCACCAGCACCAGCGCCAGCGCCAGCGCTCAGGAACAGTGGCTTCGCACGGTGCAGTTCCAACTAGAACTTGGGGGATCTCCTAGTAAACACATCCAGGTCTCCTCCCCCTACTTCCCAAACAGGCCCCGCTCGACCCCTTTCTCTCTGGGCTCAGAGCGAGGCCGCTGCGGCCGAGGCCGCATGCGCCTCGGCCACCGGCTCCCTGGCTCGGCGTGGCCCGCCCGTCCCGCTCTCTTCCGCCGTTACCTCTCCAGCTCCTGATCCTCTTCCATCGCGGAGCGGCTTCAAAATCCTTAGGAAGTACAGGCAGCTCGGAGCCTCCGTCTCATGTCGTGAAACGCGCGGCGAAGCAGGAAGTGCCGACGGAAGGAGCAGGGCGGAGCCGAGGCGGCGCGTGGCCCGAATGGAGGCCCCGCCCCCGGGCGAGGCGTAGCGTGCGGCTGCGCTCACCTGGGCGGCCCGGCGGTTCCGCCCGCGGGAATCGTGCGCCGCACCTGGGCGTCGCGCGAACCCAGCCTGGCCCACGCGCCTGAGCGTAGCCGCGCGCCTTCCCCAGGTGCCAGCGCCTGGGGCGGGGCCTCACCTGTTCTGCTCACTGCCCTCCTCGAGGCCAGGCTATGGCCTCTTTCGGACTTGCAGCCTGACCACTGGGAGACCGAGAGCTATTCTGCGCCGACCTTCCCTGGGAGCCCAGTCAGGGTTCTTTCGTGGGACACCAAGGTTAAGATGCACTCGATCAAAACTCCTCCAAAGGGGATGGGTAACGTGCGATGAAATGTATTCATAACAGAACACGAGTTTAATTAAGACAGTATTTATCTCACTGGGTTCTCGCAGCTGCACATCTCCACCCGGTCGAAGGACTCGCATAGTTTCTCTCTTAGGGGGAGACTGCGAGATGGGCAGAAACTCCCACTCCCCTAACCCTCCCTACTCCTGGAGTGCATTTCCCCATTGGGAACTTTCCCTTACCCCGTGACCACTCGCACCTCACAGCAGAGCCAGGTTCTCCCTCATCTTTGTTCCCCGGTGTCCCGACCCGCGCCTTAGGTGTCCTCTCCTTGGGATCGCCTTCTCTGCCCCTCCCGACCCCAGCCGGGCTAGGCCTGCCCCGCCGTCTCCTGCCAACACACCGACCCTTAGGCTCTCCTGCGCCACCTGTTTTCTTCCCCCCCCATCCTCCCCAAGACGTCCCCTCCCCACCCAGCTGTTTCCTTCTCGTGGGCTACAGCTGGTGCGCGCCAAGACTTCCCCGACTTCTCCCGCGAGGGAATCAGGCGAGCGGCGGGGACAGCCCACGGCGGGTGGGGGAGGGCAGCGGCCTAGGGCGGAGCGGGCTCACTCTAACCTGGGCCCGTACTGGCCCGCCCTCAGAGCGCTCGGATAGGTGGGGTCGCCCTCTGACCCGCCCGTCTCCCGCCCAGAACCGCCGCCGATTGGCCCAGGTGCGTGTCGGGTTGGGTCGCTGGGCTCGGCGTTCGCCCCCCGGAAGGCAGCAGGGGCGGTTGAGAAGTGAAGTCTTGGCCGGAGTTTGCTTCTTGCCAGGAAATTGGCCGCTGTTTCGGTGCGAGCCCCAGTCGAGCAGAACCCGGCTCTCCTCCAGCGGGCCGCGGAGAGCGGGAGCTGGCACTGGACTGCGGCGCCGGAAGCCCGTGCTTGCCCTGGGCGGCCGCGTTTAACCAGTGAGTAACTTTGCCCTGCCGCCTCGCTGCGCGCCCTCCGCCGGCTCCGGCAATCGCCTCAGGTGCGGGCGGCGGCTGGGTGTGGGATCACGCCACTGCCCGCGGGGAGTCGCCGACTTCTGGCTCTTCTCGCCCACCCGTGCTGGAGGGTAGCGTGGAGCCGGATGCCGGAGCTGTGGAGACGCTCCCCGAAGAGCGGAGCCCGCTACGGTGCAGGCGCGTGGAGGGCTGACGGCCCGGCTGTTAGCACTTAGTGGTTTCCGCCACGGTGGTACAGATCTGTCCGACCTTTGCTTTTTAAGGAAGGGAAGAGGTGGAAATGAATTCTTTATTTCGTGTGTGTGTGTGTGTCGGTGTGTGTCGGGAGAGTGTCACTAGCTGCCCTCGCCTAGGGTTTTGTTCCCCTGAAAGGGCAGACCAGAGCCTTCTCCCTAGCCTGTTGCCTGTGTATTCTTACCCTTCCTCTGTAGGCTTGGAGACAGTGAGAGATTAAACATCTGCCTGAGGGTAATTTCAAAATACAGTTGGTTCTTGATTAGGAAGTAGTTGCACGCAAAGCACCCCTTAGGAAACACAGCACTCACTTTTCAAAGCCTTATGCCACGTTTCAGGAAAGGATTTTTTACTTCTATGTAGTTTCTTCAAATCCTTGCGTTTGCAGTTAAGATTGTAGAGCCGAACGTTTTTGTCTGCATCAGCTTCGCAGTATAGTTTTTCATTCCTAAATCACAGAAATCAGGAAACAACTCCAGCAAAAAGCAGTAGAAGTGCAAGAGAAGGAAACAGTTGTGAGCTTCGGTTTATTGGAACTGTCCTTGCTTTAAGAACTTCACATTCTTGTGGCAGTAGTACTTACCTGGAAATTGGCCTTCCCAGGACAGTTTGATTTTTCTGTTGCGTGTGTTGTGACAACGCTGATGAAGTTGGATCTCAGTAAATCAGTTCTGTCGGATGGATTTCCATCCCCAAAACCCTTTGGAAGAAGGACTCTGTCAGTTAAAAGGAATGGAGAATGGAAATCTAGTATTCTGTCTGACCTGTCAAAGCTTTGTTGAGCCCAGAATAATAAAGTTTTGCCATGTAGCTTGTCCAAGTTTTATGTGTTTTTCCATAGGGGTAAAGTGTAGGCCCAATTGGAAGCACAGTAGAATAATACTTGTATTAAGCCCAGTTGTGTGGTAACATTCTTATTTACTCGTGCTTGAAATTGCTTATTATTTATACATTTAGCTAGTCATGAAGTGCTCACTGTATGCCAAGGTTGGTGGCAAGGGTCACTTTTTCAGAGCTTTTTAAGAATCACAGAAGCTGAACTGCATCTCTGTTCCCCTACTTACTTGAACGTAACTTGAACAAAGTGCTGTGGGAACTTAAAAAGAGAACTTTCTCACCCAGAGTTTGTTAGAGAATGCTTCACATAGGCACCCTTTGAATGTGGGATTTTGCCAGATACATTCAAAATGAATATATCTTTAAGGTGTTGCATTATGAGATCTGATTGAAGGATATAGAATCTGGGGTTGAAGCCAAAGCCAGGCTGATGTCTTACTCATTTCAAAGTATCTAGCACTTTGCCCTTCCTGCAGCAAACACTCAAATATTTATTGAACTGACTTGAGCAGAAAAATGACTTTGTATATCACATTATGAAATTGAACTTTATTTGCTCAGTGATGACAGAACTGCTAATTTTATGCAAGAGACTGTCATGATAACATTCACATTCTGGAAAGATGTCTAGAGGATGGTGGAGGTCCAGATTGGGAATAGAAGGACAAAATAGATGGTTATAATGTAGTGATTTGTTATGATCTGTGCCTCAGTGACCCTCCAAAGCCTCATGCAGTCTTGGGTTCAGTCTTCTAGAATTTGTGATTGATTCATGGACCAGTCCTGGGATTAAGGTGTGAGTGCTACACCCATTGTGGGGTGGGTATGCAGCATACAATATAAGGGAGGGAAAGAGGCTTACTTTCTACTGCTCCTTCCTTTTTGCTCTTATTGCTTTTGCTGTTTCCTAGCACCACAAACTGTTTCCCTCTGCCATTTGCCACTCTGCTTTGGAGCCAGCAGAGTAATGGACCGAAATCCACACCAACCTAGCTAAAAAATAAACCTTTCTTTTTTCTCACTAAAAGGAATAAAAGATGTATTTAAAAAATAAACCTTTCTTTTCTTAATTCTAGGAATCTGGAATTTTGTTTCAACAATGAGAGAAAAGTAATTGAAATAGGGTAGGGTTGCATGCTCAAATATTCTCCAAGTGCTCTGGGTTTGAATTAGGTTCTCAAGAGTTTGGGGAATAAAACTTGAAAAAATAGGCGTGTTTTTTAGAATGGTGTTTGGTAGGTAGTAAGGATTTAGGCATTGATAGTTGTCATTCTAGATGAAGGCATACAAAAGTAATGTGCCACTTAGTTATGACTTGAAAGCTGGCCTAGGTCAGTGACTGTTAGGAGTCTGCCTTGGGATACAGAGTGTACTGGTTAAATTGGCTATGCACTCAGAACAGGGATTGAATTCTAGTTTTATTAACTAGCTGTATAATTACTACCCTAACTGAATTTAATTTCCTAATATTTAAGAAATTAAATAGTACAGTTTAATACATTTGGTGAATCAAGTGAAACTGTAATTCCCTTGGCATAATATTTCATACATTTCAAGTGCTCAATAAATATTAGCTTTTCCTTTAGTGATGACGACTTTGGTGAGCTAGTGCAGTGTTGAAGGCTATGGAAAGGAATAGTTAAAAACAATTGCTGTTAGAGATAGGAGAGGGAAAATAGGTTCTTTTCAGGACCAACACTTTGAAGTACTACTTGAGTAGTTAAGTGTTTTTAATGCAGTTGTTGGATAGATGCATCTGAGAGAAGCAAGAAAGGATAAAAGAAGGGAATGATATTCACATGAAACCTTTGTGTGGCAAAGTTGTAGACGATTTAGGAGGAAGAGTAGATCAGTTTATATTATAACAATGACAAGAGTATTGACACTGAACATCAGGAATAGGATTTCATGTTCCTACAGTCTGGTGGCCTGTTGTAGTACCCCCCTCCTGTTTTCCACCTTTTTAAATCACCCTAAAACAAATACTATTCATTGTCCAGAGTCTTTCTGCCCTGCATTTCACTCTAGACCTACCTTTCTGTATCCAAATGTAGCAGTTTCTAGGAGAATCAGAGATTTCATGTCATATGTTTCACTGTTTAGGGAGCATTGTTGGCTGAAGAAATTATCTGTGCATTATTTGCATATAGAATTGCAGCTGTGGAAGACTTGGGCAGACATAAATCAAGCCAGGTAAAAAGCCTGGGAGTTTTACAAGACAAAGTTCCTTTAGCTTTCCTGCTTTATGTTTTTTTTTTCTTTTCTTCAGAAAAAGATGAGAAAAATGTATGATTTATAAGAGCGTTTTTTGTTTGTTTTATTTTCACTGCATGAGTTCAGATAAAATTGCTCTAAACCTAACAAGACATTAAGAGGGATTTTTAAATGCTTATGATAAAATAATAAATGGTCCTCCAGTTGGTATGATTTTTTTCTTTCTTTTCTTTTTTTTTTTTGGTACCAAGTGCTCAACAAATATTGTTCTTTTATTGATAATGACATTAATGAGTTAGGGCAATGTTCATTAGCTTTGAACACAGGGCTTTAAAGGTGGTGGACAAGACTCTACTACTGAACTTGCACCTCCAACCGGGGTACAATGATTTTAGAGAAACAGGTATCATAATTCCTTCTAGAATGTGCGCTTCTGAGAGCATAGGTCTGTTTTGCTCACTGTGGAATACAAAAATACCTACAAAAATAAATACTAATGTTTGCATAAGTGATGAACTGAATTTATTGTCTTTGGTATGTCTTGACCCTTGGAACAATAAATGACCTCAGAGAAAACAAAAGAAAAAATTGATCAAGCCAGAATCTTAAAGTACTTCATGTACTTATAAGAAGATCTAGACACTATAACAGAATTGATGGCTATCATATTCAACTGTTTTAGTGCCAGGTGCTATATTTATTTCCCTAATTCTCCTCCCCCACATTTTACTGTCATAATTGTGGGATGTGGTAAGGAGGAACAGACTTAGACAGGGATATAGCTTGGTTCAGAGGTAAACTAACAGCTGTGTCTAAATTTATCCTCTCAGTGATTAGCAAAACTACAGGGCATTTTTAATTTTTCTTTATTGAGAGACTAATCCTTCATTTGTTTTACATATGAAGGCAATATACTTTCTCAGTGGATTTACAGTAATTGTTTTCTAGTACAGTACTTGCCATTGCCTATTCTCTGCATCTGTTTCTGTTTCTTATTTCTCCTGCACAGCCTAACACTAAGAAAAAAAAAAAAATTTCTCTCATGTAGTTTCTCCACTGAAGGGTACTTAGTGACTACCAGATTTAAGTCCTAAATCTTCAGGCTGGGAAGATAAAGGTTAAACTCTGCTTAGACTTCACATACACACAACAGTTCTGTCCTAGCTTTCTAATTATCCTTATCAAGACTTCAGAGACTCTGCCCTTGCACGTGGGCCCTTATAAAGGGACTTTGAGGGTCCATATCTTATATAAAATAAATTGTACTTAGGTATAGTAAAAATTTCAGAGGCTTTTTTTTTTTGTGGTACTGGGGATTGAACTTAGGACCCTACACTTGTCAGGCAAGTGCTTATTCTACTAAGCTATTTCCCCATCTTCTCAGAGGCTTTGTTGACTGTCTTTTACAGATAAAAGTGAGGTATGTCTGCATGGGAAGTATTTTTATCTTTCTCTTCCAGGTGGAATTTTGGTTGCTGAGCTTTAGTTAAATTTAATTTTAATTCTTTGTAAGAATTTTTGTCAGGGATGGCCAAATAGCTCAGTGGATTAAAGTGCCTACAAGCAGGCACAGGGGCTGTGTGTTTGATCCCTGGGCCTGCCGTGCTGACCCCACTCCCAGGGCCCACTGAGATAGCAGTTGAGACTGGGCCTGGTGGTGTGCATCTGTAAGCTCACAGCTGTTCGGAGGCTGTAAACAGGCAGATCAAGGAGTCGGATCTAGTAGTAAGACCCAGAACACCCTGTAGACCCTTCCTTAAAACAATACAAAAAGAATTTTTGTCAGTTAAATGGCATAAACAATATGAACAAAGAAATTGTAATCTTTCTCTTAAATCTTCCATGTGTATATGTATGTGTTTGGTACTGGTAATTGAACTCAGAACCTTTGCACTGAGCTATGTCTGTAGCTCTTTTTAATTTTTTATTGTGAGACTGGGTCTTACTAAGTAAGCCCTCCAGTTTGGGATTGAATTTATAGTGTTCCTGTTTTAGCCTCCCAAGGTGCTGGGATTCAGGTATGTGCCACCTTGTCTTGCTTAAATATTTCAATATTGTGGCTATTGTTGCTTTTTCTAAGTGTGATTTTGTTTGAACTTTGTTTTGTGTTTGAATTAATTCAATATATACCTAAGCATACATTACGTGATCAGCATTGAGCTGTGTGAAACCCAAAAGATAGTCTCTGCCCTTGGAGAGCAAGATATTTAGTCTAAGAGTTAATCATTCAAAACAGGGTGACTAAAATAACCTTGACTACTGACTCCTTGACTATTCAGCTCTGGTGACCTTCACTTCAGGTGTATTTTAATATTCATTTGGTACTTTGTGACTTCCCTCAATTTTCCACATTAGGATCTACTATATCTGTAAATGTCTGTATCCTATTCTCTAATCAACCCTTCCAGCACTTTCATGCTAACTCTTCATAGTAGAGAGGCCATTTTATTCCACTTCCCCTTCTCTGTTGCATTATATCTCTTAGACTTACAGTCTTCTCTGTCTGATTTGGAACCTCTGGGCAAGCACCTTGAACGTGCTGTTACCGTCACTTCTCTTGAACTTGGCTTTTTTGCCAGAGCCACATAGTCATAAATAGCTTAAGACACTCTTTGTCATGGATATATCTTTATTTCTCTATCAATTGTGAAATAAAGTTTTGTAGGATATATAATTCTGAGTTAAAACTTGTCTTTTAGAGTTTGAAACACTTCACTGCAAGCTGTCCTGACCTTTTAAGTGATTCATTGCTTTTCTCTAACAACTTTGAAGATTCTGTCTCTGTGTTGGGCTGTGATATTTTGACTATGATGTGACGTGGAGAGGTTGGTTCTCTTTTGCTTGTGGCTATTTGGGGCTCAGTATGCCTCACATTTGGAAAGTTTTCTGCTGCTCTTTCTGTAAACAATTTTTATGCCCTTTGTTCTGTCTTCTGAGTTATTATTCCAATTAATCTTAGATTAGGCACTTTGTGTCATTTAGCAGCTGTTGGATCCTTTTTTACTGTTCTCTTTTAAGATACTTCAGAAGAATTGGCCTTTGAAAGCATCCTATCTTTTAATTGTTTATCCTCACATTGGTCATTTTTGCTGACTATATTTTTAATATAATTTCTGATCTGGATTTTTGCTTGAAACTTCTTTTTTTATGTATTTGTTACAGAGTCTCACTATATAGCTCAGACTTGTAATGATCTCCCTGTTTCCAGCCTCCCCAGCACTGGGATTATAGGTATATATCACCCTATGGGTCTTGGTGGCTGGCTGGGCATACCTGGAGCAGAGCCAATATGGCATGTGATGCCTGGCATTGAACCCTGGTCCCTGTGCTTGTCTGAGCAGGTGCTTTACCTGCTGTGCTGTCTTGTGGGCTCTGTTTGGGAACCTTTTCAAGGACTTTAATTCTTCTTAATTAACCTTGTGGTCTTATTTAGCTCAGCTGTCTTTTCATTCATGTGTTTTGTAGTCTCCTTGATAATTTTATTACTTCTAGTGCCAGCTTGGTTATTCTGTGAACCTGCTGAGCACCTCATTGATCTGTTTTTGAATCTCCTTTGTTACCCTTTCAAATAATTCAGCTGTGTAGCTATTGCTTTCCTTACTCTTGGTGCCCCATGGATCTATTTTGGGGAAGTTGGGAGATTAAGGAGGCATTTTGGTGCTTTCTGTTCTCATGTTTCCATTGTTTTTGTTTGTTTTGTTTTGTACTAAGGTCTGCAGTCACCTATAGTGGAAAGACTTTGTTGCTTGTGTGGAAATGTCTTAAGTTAGTGTTTCAGCTACTTTTCTCTTGTTGCTGGGACCAAATACCCAGTGCCCAAAATTAAAGAAGGAAAGGTTTATTTAGCCCACAGTTGGTGGAGGTTTTAGTCCATACTCGGTAGCTCCAAGGCAAAGTGGTACATGGCACGGAACAGCAATTCATGGCAGCAGAAAACAGCAAAGAGCAAAGGCAAATGGAAGGAGCAGCGGGAGCAGTGGCAGAGGTAGGCCTCTCTCTTTATATTGCCTTCAGGATATCTCCCCCAAGGTGATTGCAGTACTCATACCCATGAGTACTCAGACCCATAATTCCAGCCTTGGATCATGAATTAATCACAAACTGTAGAAACTGTGCCCCAGTGACTGCATGAGGCTTTGTGAGGACAACTAGACACCAACTGTAACAGTGAGTCGTTTTTCAGTGATATACTCAGCTTGGCTAACTATCATCCTTTGTCTCAGTCCTAAAATCCAACCACCTCTGTTAATGTTGTAAAGGGATAAGGTGCAATGTAACTGGCTTGCCTAGAGTTTATGAATGGACTTATGTATTGGCATATAGAAAATAACCCATGAATAGCAACAGCTGTGTCCACCTGGCAATATCAAGAAAATCAGCAAGACAAACTGAATATTGACATACAGTAACCTTAACCTTAAAAAAGATAATCTGCAATTATAGTAAAACCCTAGAACATGACATATCCTGACACACAATAAATATCTACTAAATGGGTTAACTCCACTAATGATAGAAAAGAATTTAACTTAATAACAACATAAAATTAACTAAAGATTTATGAAGCGTAATGGTTATACTGTTATTAAGGTGTTGGAAATGGGAGAATACAAAAATAAAAATTGGAAATTTTAAACAGAGATGGAAGAATGGTGAAACAAAGGAGCCTATTACAGAGTAGAATATTTATAGACTTAGATAAAGGTATCAGGAAAAAGCCAAAAAGATATAAAAGAGAAAAGAAATAATGTGGAGAATAAAAGAGAAAAAAACAAGAAAATGAGAAGAAGAAAAAAAAAAAAGGAAGAAAATGAGAAGAAAAGGGAAAAAAATGAAAACAAAAACAAAGCAGTTTTAGAGTCCAGCAATTTTCACTTTTCCCACCTAGCCTCACAATCTATACTTTCTTTCCTTTTTTTTTTTTGGTGGTACCAAGGATCGAACTCAAGACCTTGTACTTGCCAGGGAGGCACTTACGCTGCTGAGTTATATCCTCGGCCCTTGTAGTATCTTGAGGTATGCACACTCTTCTAGGTGCCTCTGTTTACCCCAGGGTGTGACAGCGTCTATGTCAGATGTGTTCTTGCTCATGTTGGTGGATAAGTACAGCAGTCAGACCTCAGATCTGTGATGCTTGCAGGCAATTGGGTGGGGGTTCAAGTACTTAGCGCTAGCAGGTACTCTTTTTTTTTTGTTTCTTAGTTGTGATATATCAATATAGAAATAATCAGTAGTCTAGGTTTAGTGCGCACTAAAGCACAAAATTAGGAAAAGTCAGGGTTTAAAGTACCTGTGGTTATATTGTGTGCTTCTGTTACTAGGTATGTATTGCTGCTCATCAGTAGTTGCTATGCCTGCTTTTAAAATTATTGTGTGAGTGCTGTTTAGTAGATTGCAAAAGCATCTCTAGCAAAAGTATCCCTGGCAGTTTCTTTATGAAATATTTATTAACTCTATTCATTTCTCTAATTTTAGGCTTTATGCTTTCATGATAGATGAGAAACAATTAATACTTCAATAGGCTGATTTCAAATTTTGATAAAAATAGACACAATACTTTTGAGATTTTGGCCTATTCTTTTTCCAGGGATATCTATTTATCAGCATATTGAATGATTTTTCTCCTTTGAAGGAATGCAGTAACGTTTCAGAAGCTTTCAAGATTAATTTTGTTAATCTGAATTTGAATTTTTTTAATACTATGGGACCTATGTAGAGAAAGAATTTTAAAACTTTTAATAATTTCATTTAGTAAAATACAGAATAGTGCTATAGTTTCTATATGGTTTGATTTATCATCCAACAGTTTATGTCTTGGAAGCATGCTAATGTGGTGAGACTAAGAGGTGGGGCCTAGTGGGAGATCTTAGGTCAGCAGGTAAGTCTTTCACAGTTGTTTTTTTTTTTTTTTTTTTTTGGTGGTACCAAGGATTGAACTCAAGACCCTGAGCTTGCCAGGCAAGCACTTATTCTACTGAACTATCTCCCTGGCCAAAGCCTTTGAAGAGGAATGCTGGTCTCAAGTGAATTTTCAAGTTACCAAGTTGATTGACAGTACAGTCTGAGATTGACCATTGAACAGCCTCTGGCTTACTGTTTTCAGGATATGACTTCTCTTTCATGTGTACCTGCCTTCTACCATGAGGCCCTCACTAGACCAAACTAGTGCTGGCTCCATGCCCAAGTCTCCAAAATTGTGAGCTAAGCAAACCTTTTGTGTATCAAAATACCATACCTTAGATAGTTTTTTAGGACAATAAAAATTGCTTTGTAAGTAGTCAAATCAGGATACTCTTAAACATCCCAGTCAACTTTTGACTAATGTTTATTGAATTAACCTTTCCTTTACCTGTTATAAAGTTCCTCATTAAGGCCTCAGAGGAGTAAAGCAGTGCTTAGGAGGAGCACCCTGCCTTGCCAGCCCCACACACAGTCAAGATTGAGACTGGGCGTAATGGTGCATGCCTGTAATCCCAGCACTTGGGAGGCTCAAAACAGGAGTCTGATCTATATAGTGAGAGATCTCATAGACCCTTCCCCAATACAGGAGGTAAATAAATAGTTCCTTATTATGATTTTTCTTTTTGTTTTCTTAAAGATAGAGTCACCTATGCAGTTCAGGCTGGCCTTGAGTTTACTTTATATTCCAGGCTGGCCTCAAGCTTGCAACACTTGGAATGATCCACTTGCCTCAGTCTCCCAAGTGCTGGGATTATAGGCATATACCACTATTCCTGATTTTTGTTATCTAAATGTGGGAACGTACCTGTAGTTTACTTTCCTATGGTTTGGGTTCACCTGAAGAAAAACTTAGGCTGGTAAGGGCCGGCCAGATAACTCAGCAAACTAAGTTGGGGTTCAGTCCTGGCCTGCTGTACCAGCCCCACCCCTGGGGTGCCCTGATACAGGCGTTGAGACTGGGTGTGGTAGCATACCCTTGTAATCCCAGCACTTGAGAAACCAAAAACAGGAGGATCACTGTCAGTACAATCTGTGTAGTAAGATCCCTAAATACATTTTTAAAAAGAAAAGAAAAAAACTTATGCTGGTGGAAAGCAAAATAGGCCATTAAGTAGTGCTTCAGTTGTTTACTCATAATGTAGCATGAATAAGATTTAAGCATAGAAAGTCTTACGACAAGGTCAGACAAGATTTTATTATACATTATAGATAATAGAATTGAAAATACTTTGCATGATTGTGCAGGTCCTAAGATAGCCAACTACCTGATTATGTATCTACTTTTTTGGTCAGTGTATATTTACTGAATGGCTCTTATATGCTGGGACCTGGCAAGGATATAGCAATGAATAAGTTAAGTGGGAAACCTGTTGTGGAGTTTATACACTGAGGAGCAGGGCTATGTTATTGTACACATAAAAACTAACCAGAACTTAATGAAAAGGATAATGACAAATGTGAAGAAAATGAGATGATGTGATTTCATCCAAAGAGGTTAGATCTGAGTGGGCTGCTGTGATAGAGATTAAAATCTACATGTGGTAGATTAAATGTAGGTAAAAATCTACACATCCACATCTGCTTTCAGCTTATATGAGTGTTATGGTTTATGTCTAGTTGTCTCCCCAAAGCCTCATGCAGTCATTGGGTGGGGACTTCTATAGATTGAGACTTGACTCATGAGTTACTGATCTAGAGTTTGAGACTTAATCCATGATCCCTGGGATTATGTGTTTTAAGTACTTCTGGGATTGTGGGTGTAGCCTAAGGCCAATAGGCTGAGGCGGAGAGCCTGAATGTAGTATAAAGAGAGACAGAGAGACAGACTTGACATGTTACTGTGTTCCCGCTTGGTTGGGTGCCTCTGTCATGATGGTTGATGTTCTGCCACCATGAACTGGATGGTCTCTGCTCTGTTCCCCTCAGCCTCGGGCCAGCCAAATATGGACCGAAACCTCCAGTAACTGTGAGCTAATAAACCTTTCCTTCCTTCATTTTGAGTTTTGGGTATTTGTTGAAGCAACGAAAGAAGAGTAACTAAGACAATGAGTTTGTCCTCTTCCCCAACCAGATTTAGCCAGTACTGCCGATAAGAGCACAGAGCTGGGAATGAACCCACGGCTGTGTGCCTGGAGGCATAGCTTCTGTCATCCACCTATGTCCCCAGCACCACCAGTGTCATTTTACTCTTCCACACACTTTTCTGGAGCTCTTCCACCCAGGGAAATGGCTAAATAGTCCCAGCAGGAAGGGATTAAAGGGAGGTGCTAGACATCTGGGAAAATCTTTTCCCAGATATTTTGGCTTTTTCGTGAAGCTGAGAGTTTGTTTAGTCTGTGTGTTTGAATCTGTGTCCAGGAGTATTTGACAACCCTGTGTTCTGAATTAAGAAAAATGAAACAATGCTATTTAATATGAGAAGGAAAACAATTTTGTCAGTTGTGGAATTTGCAGTTTTATTTTGAATTTGCTCACATCTTAAAAACTCATCTGTATCACTGCATAAAAACCCTTTAATTTGTAACTTATCAGACAGATTTTTACAATTGATGTTTAAGACTGTTGTACCTTGCTTTCTTTGGTACATAAGAATTTGGAATGTGAACATGACTCATCAACTGACATTGTACTAGTACATTTTTAGAAATGAAGAATGCAGTAGTAATTTCCCTTAAGCAGCAATGGTGGAAGTAAATATAAGAAAACAAAGATTTCTCTGCATCAGTGTTAGTATGATTGCAGCCGTGGAATGTCTTGAAGGAATATGTTACAGGACTTGATAGGTCAGTGATTTTTAATAGAACCAGTATAAACTTTGTGTTTGCAAAAAAGATTATTAAATGCAAACAGTAACTGCATTTATCCTGTTTTTATGAGTAGGAAGTGACCACAGATAAATATAATATTTACTTTTGTAGTTTACATATTTTTTAGAACACATAAAAAAGCAATGAAAAACAGGAATTGTTGTGAGCATACTGCTATGTTCTTAGTACTTCTTAAAATTATTCTAATTTTTGATGTAGACATCCTGTTTATTTGCTTTGCTTTTTATTTTTAGCCCTGAGCAGGAGAGTCAAGTTTGGTTGCTCGAACTTCCTACTTTTTCTTTGTGTACAAGTTTCTTGCTCCTGCGTAATGTATTCCTATGCACATGAAAGGCAGTGTTATGGTTTATGTCTTAACTCCCACCTGCCAACCCCCAAACTGAGTAAAATAAACCTTTCCTTCCTTATTCTGGGAATCAAGTATTTTGTCTCAGTAACAGAAAAGTAAACAAGTCAGGCAGTTTGTACATATTGAAACAATGAAAACCAAGTCTGATGCTTGTGCTTTGAGCCCCAGCCACCCCGTTCTCCTTAAGTAACTTTTTTTTTCATCTGATAGGCATATTTTGTGCATAAATTCTCAAGTGCATATCTGCATCAATATATGGATTTTTAAACACACATTCTGTACCTTGATTTAATTAGCTCAAATTTAGTTTTACTTTCCTAGTCTTTTTGAAATTTAGCTTCTTCAGTTTAATTGCCTGAGCTCACCTAAATTATATTGCTTTTGAAGTATTTGATGCAAATGTTACCATGTAGAGGTTTTTTGCTATTGATGAGGGCAAAATGATTATTTGAACTCTTTTTAAAATAATGACCTTAGCCGGGCGTGGTGGCGCATGCCTGTAATCCCAGCACTTGGGAGGCTGAGGCAGGAGGATTGGTGTGAGTTCGAGACCAGCCTGGGCTACAAAAGTGAGCTCAAGGCCAGCCTCAACTGCATAGCGAGACCCTGTCTCAAAAAGACAAAAAAAAGAAAAAATAAATAAATAAATAAAATAATGACCTTACATGCTTATTTCTATTATTTATTTTTAATTTGGGTTTTGTTTGAGACATGATCTCACTATATAGTGCAGGCTGGCCTTGAATTTGCTGATGTAGCCCCAGCTGGCCTTAAACTCACTATATAGCCCAGGAAGTCTGTGAGCTCACAGTGATCTACCTGCCTCAGCCTCCTGAGTGCTAGAATAACAGGTGTGTGTTGCCACCCACCCAGCTAATTTTTTTTTTTTTTTTTTTTTTTTTTAAAGGCAAAGCTTTGCTGTGTAGTTCAGGCTGATCTGGAACTCAGTTCCCCTGTCAGCCTCTCAGGTGTACCACCAATTATTTCTTTAAAATAAATGAACATAATTATCTTTGTAATAACTCAGAAGACAACAGGAGTTATACTATTTTTTTGAACTAGGAAATACAATGCAACCATGAAAGAACACCTATTTGGTACAATACAAATAAACAAATCTCTGCTAAAAGATTTGTTTATTTGTATTAAATTGAAAGTTACTTGCTTAGTACTGGTGCTTGCCAATTGGAAGTGTCTTGGTGTCTTACAGTGTTCATTAATTCTGCATATTATGCCTTCAGTATTGATATTCGTAATGGTCATTCTTTTTTTTTTTTTTTTTTTTTTTTTTTGCGGTACCAAGGATTGAATTCAGGACCTTGTGCTTGCCAGGCAGGGGCTTAACCCTTTGTGCTATCTCCCCAGCCCATAGTAGCATTTTTAGAATATTTTTTATTTCTCTAACTGTTGAGTGCATCTATTTTGTCACATAAAAAAAGTGTTGGGGGAGAAAGGTAGTCTTTTCCATGAATTCAGTTAGAATATGATGTCCAGTCTGGGGCAGGGAAGAGGTCAATTATTATCAGTGTTTTGTGAGCATCACCATGGAAGACTGATATTTTCAGTGTTACATTTTCTTCCTTTCCCTTGTAAAAAAGCACATAGAATTGTACAACTAATAGCCGGGCATGGTGGCACATGCTTGTAATCCCAGCACTTGGGAGGCTGAGGCAGGAGGATTGGTGTGAGTTCAAGACAAGCCTGGGCTACAAAAGTGAGCTCAAGGCCAACCTGTTTCAAAAAGACAAAAAAAAAAAAAAAAAATAATAATAATAATAATAATTGTACAACTAGTATTATCAATCATTATATAAATCTTTATAGTCACTGCCATTTGCAGGACTACGCTGTGGCTGTCACTCAGTTGTTAGGT
>PVJA010038369.1:0-19800 GCA_004027025.1 Myocastor coypus
CAGCCCACCCCGAGGGCAGGGCTGGCGCAGCATGTGGTGCCGGGGATGGAACCGCGGTCCCTGAAGCCGCCCAAGCTTTCCCAAGCAGGCGCTTTAGGCCACTGAGCCATCCCGCTGGGCCCCGAGTGTCTGAATCTTATTCATGCTCAATATATTGTATCGTGTTCAATTCCTAGTATCAAAAAAAAAAAAAAAAAAAAAAAAAAAAATCCACCCACCGTATAGTGCCTTCTATACAGTAACTGGCATAAAGAAGATACTCAGAACTGAAAAAGAGTTGTGGCTAGTGATGGAAAAGATATATTACATGGTGCATCACGGCACACGTCTATAATCACAGTGCTTGGTAGGCTGAAGCAGGAGGACTGCTGTGAGTTTGAGGTAAGTGAGACCTTATCTCAAAATCACAAAAAAGGGGGAAAAAAAAAAAAAAAAGGCCATATTATTCATAAAGCTTTAGAACATGATATCAAAGTCATTTTCTGAGCAAAAAAACTTGCATAAAAAGTTCACATCCAAAAAAGTAAAACATTCATATCCTACTTTTGTTATTTTAATGAGAGCTATTTGTACAAGAAACCTACATAGCTCCTCACCCATGCAGTTCTGCGAGCTGCACCCAGGACCTGTACACCGAGCTCTACTCCAACCCTTCCCACTTTTAGGACAGGAGTGCACTGCATCACTCAGCTGCCCAGGTTGGGCTTGAACTTGTGCCCCTCCTTCCTCTGATTACTAGAAAGCTGGCAACACACATGGCTGAAGAGCAATCTTAGAATACATTTGCCTATAAAATACTGATATATTCAAACATTTCAATCATGAGAATGACAAATACTAAAACTATTTCTTTGACTTGGTAAAACTGAAGTTCATTTTAAATGATCTCTCTTCTATGATTCACATGGTAGTCTATACACACATATATGTTCTATAAATCAAGTGATCGTACAGATTTTTTTTCAGCAAAGTTCTTCTTTACAAGTTAGAATGCCTAGAATCAAAATACGGTTCATGCTGATTTGTTCTCAGAGTATTTGCTTTTAATTCTATGCAAAACTATATTTCTCTGTAATAATTTCTCATATTCTGTAAGTATAATCATATACATCTGAGATTTCATAATCTCTGTAAGAAGCAAGAGATTTTATACAATCTGAAGAGAAACTAGAGTATGTCAGGACCTCTTTAAATTGACTGACATCAATATTTTATATATTATGGCTGGATCAGCCTGCCCTGGGGGTGGGGCTAGTGTAGCATGTGGTTCTGGGAACCGAACACGGTCCCTATGGTTGCCTAAGTTTTCCTAAGCAGGCCTACTAGACTGCTGAACCATCTCACTGGACCAATGTCAGTATTTTTGATAATCAGAAAGGTCTATTTAGGAATAGAAATAAACCCTGTATCATCCATCCTTTCTATGCTACCAGACATTTCAAACATGTAATTCCACTGTTACATTTATCTCACGTAAAAGGAAAAGAAAGAACATGGTCATTATTTTTCTTTAGAGGTACTGGGAATTGAACCAGCTAGATCCATTTTTTTAATTTTGAGACAGCATCTCTTGATCAGTTGCCAGACTGGCCTTCACGTGTAAACCTCTTGTCTCAGCCTCCTGGGTAGCTGGGATTTACAGGTATGCACCACTGCACTCAGCTCCATTATCAACAGGTACAGGTTAGCAATTTTTACTTCTCTTGAATATCTGCAACTAAGTACTTCAAGAAAATTATACCTTAAAAACTGTAATTTTTAATGAAATTTATGACTTTTTCGATTTAGAAATATATTCTAGAACTTTTGCACTAAATCAGATAGGGTTAGACTGAGGTCATGCTAGATCAGATGGCTGCATTCTCTTCCCCAGAGACCATGTAGTAGTTCCATAGGCTGCCATTAGATAGCAGCACAGTACACACCATCAGTCATGTCTCTCACAGGCTCTCCCATTAAGCTTGGAATTACGTTACACACAGGCGTGTGTGTATGTAAGCGTGTGTGGGCGCGAGTGTGCGCCCACACACCCACACACACACAGAAAGATTCTAATTCAATTAGTGCAGTCGTAACTCCAGAAAAAAGCAATTCAATTAGTGCATTGTGGAGCTCCACAATGCCTCTAAGCAGATGCTCACCATCTTCAGGAACTGGAGCTAGGTTTAAAATACCTGTGCCACTTAGCTGTGCTACCACATTACCTCATCCATCAAAGTGCTTACATGTGCTTTTCTGGCTTCAAAGAAAAGGTAACGAAACAAAGCTAGGCTAAGTAAGCTCCTAGAGATTTTCCATCATCTACATCAAATAAGCATGTGCAATTTTAGGCTGCAGTAAATAAATTATATTATCCAAATTATGTTTAAACAAAA
Source organism: Myocastor coypus (assembly GCA_004027025.1). NCBI lineage: Eukaryota > Metazoa > Chordata > Mammalia > Rodentia > Myocastoridae > Myocastor > Myocastor coypus. Next base: position 2,376 of record PVJA010038369.1, read on the forward strand.
TGTATCTACACGTATTCTATAGGATTACACAATTTATTACTGCACTTTATATCCAATAAGGTAATGCAAGAGATCCAACCTACAGCCTTGAATACACCTGACTAGAGCTTTACTACTCAACTGTATCTACTGCCCTACTGTACACTTTTTGCAGCACTGCCACTAGTTAATACATTCAACACTGTAGTAAGGATAAGGTCTTAGATGGATGTGTTCACAAGAAAGGACAAATAAAGCCAGGTGTGGTGGCACACACCTGTAATCCCAGCACTCAGGAGGCTGAGGCAGGAGGATCATTGTAAGTTTGAGACCAGGCTGGGCTATGAAGTTTAAGGCCAGTCTGAACTGAACTGTGAAACTCTGTCCTAAAAAGACAATGACAGGAAGAAAAGAAAAGAAAAGAAAAGAAAAGAGAAAAAAAGGAAAGAAAAGGAGAAAGCACAACTAGTATGGGGTGTGGTGGTATATGTCTATAATCCTAGTACTCTGGAGGTTGAGATAGGACTGCCAAGAGTTCAAGACCAGCCTGGGCAACAAAGTAAGTTCAAGGCCAGTCTGAAAGGTATAATGAGATCCTGTCTCAAAAAAAAAAAAAAGGCAATTAAAATAATAGCACCAAAGGCCTGGCAGGATGGCTCAGTGGTCTAAAGTGCCTGCAGGCAGCTGCAGGGACCGAAGTTGGATCCCTGGCACCACATGCTGCACCAGCCCTGCCCTCAGGGCAGACTGAGCCGGCCATAAAAATAAACAAACAAACAAAAGTTCTGAAACAAGAAAAAATAGATATAAATAAATAAATAAATAAATAAATAAATAAATAAAATAATAGCACCAAAATAGGAGTTTATAAAAATGGTAGAAATGATTGTTGATGTTTCCCAAACACTAAACAAACCACCACACTTCAACTTGGGGAACGGAACATTTCTTAACATGCTGGTTATCCAACACATAAATATGATCATTCCTTAGTATCTACTGGAGCATAGTTCTGGACACTCCTGGCTCCAGCAGACACCAAAATCCATATAAGCTCAAATATCTTATAAAATGGTAGATTATATGTAACTATGCACATCCTCTCATATGCTGTACTTTAAATCACATCTAGATTACCTATGATAACTAATACAATGTAAAGCCAATATAACTGTATATTTGATATTTTACAATACTGAATAGCTCCTTAAGGAATTTTTTAAAAAGAAAAAAGCCTATTCAGTACATATGTAACCATCACAAGTTTAACTATATTTTAAATCTGCAAATGACTGAATCTTACAGTACGGACCCCAAGGAAGAGATGGCCAACTGTATATGAAAAAGAAAATTATTTTTATATTATATAAGGCAATTCAACTTCTTGATGGAAATCTAAGAGAAGCAACAAAGACAAGATACCTTTAAAAAGCTTAACAGTGATCATTATCAAGTACAGATAGACAGATGATCCTTTCCCAAAGGAATCCTGTGTTATAAAATATAACTAACTAGATGGTCCTCTGATCCCCCTTCCAAAACTGAAATTCTATACTTATATAAAGACTGTTTCGGTTTGTCTGTTTTGACTCAGGGCCTCTTTATGTAATTCAGGGTAGTTTTGAATTCACTATGTAGGCCAGGCCGGCCTTGAACTCAGTGATTCTCCTTCCTCAGCCTCTTGAGTGCTAGGATTACAGAAATGCACCACCACACCTGACAAGACACTAATTTTTGCTCATGAAGCAAGGGTGGGGTTTAAGTAATAAAGCCAATCCTTATTATGCAGGATATGTGTGACAGTATAAAAGCCTACAGGCTATGAGGCACTTTCAATACAGCTGATGCATTAGTATTAAGGTATGAAAAAATTTTGTAGTTTCTTGGTACTATGTTTAAGAAACTCCATAAATGCACATATTTTCTGGTCTCATTTCTTAGATAAACCCTTGTAATCCTCTTTCTTCTTACAGAACTGAAAAGAATGCCTTGCTGTCATTCATCCTCTGGAAATCAGACAATGGAAAAATCAATTTCTAGAAGGATGGTTTTTGAAAACTTACCCAGAGAGTCAAGATGGAGGGTGCTTAGAGCTTATATGCAAATGCTAGTCAATATTTATGCATCAAAATTACAGTGCAATACTTAGGAATAACAGTAACTACTTTTTGACTAATATCTTCCCTCTTTCTGAGCACTGTTTTTTCCTAGAATAACTAAAATTTATTATGATTACAAAGCTAGGCCTATTAATGTATCTCAAATGACACACAGTTCAAAGCACATCAAACATTCTAATCCTAAGAACCTCTCTCTTATATAAGTGATTTTCTGGCTTGGATTCTTTCTTCCTTAAGACAAGTCTATGAAGAACCACTTCTTTTTTTTCCCTTTAATCTGTGTACATATTTCAGAGTGGTAATAATATCACATTTAAGTGATTACTGATAGGTTCTAGCCCTAGCATGAATTGCTAAAATCATTACAGTGGTCATCTAATATGGCCAATGCCCTTAAAACAAAAGCCCACCTTCCCAAGACCACGTCCCTCTTCTCCAACTTAGCCCAGGACATAATTTACTCTCAACTTTCCCGCTGCCTCAGGGAAGACCCCCAATCAGCTCCCTCAGGTATATCTAAACATCCCCTTCAAACTCCACCCCTGGCAAAGGGCCATAAAAGCCTCAGCTTCAAAAAACAAACAACACTTCAGCCTCCTTTTGTTCCAATCCCTTCCCCACGTTCTTTCAGTGTCCTCAAAGAAAATAAAGTCCCTTTCCATTCTTCCTTCTGCCTGTTTCTCTGCTGTGCCAAGTACCTGAAAAAAGACCCATCAGTTACAAAGTACTTACTCAAAGAAATTTCGATTAAAAAAAAAAAAAAAAATGACCTCAATGTTTGACCAAAATGATGGCAGTGTAATATATCTCATATGAATGACATTTTTTTTTGGCCTTTTTGAGACAGGGTCTCACTATGCAGTTCAGGCTGGCCTTGAGCTCACTTTTGTAGCCTAGGCTGGTCTCAAACTCGCACCAATCCTCCTGCCTCAGCCTCCTGAGTGCTGAGATTATAGGCGTTCGTCACCACACTCGGCTTGAATGACATTTTAAAGAAGCTACTTGAGTTTTGCTTTTTCTCTTTTCAATTCTTCTATCCCTATAACATTCTGACTAAATAGGAGTACTCAATAGATGGTACTGAGTATCTAATAATATTCTTAGGAATTTAAAATATCATCTTTTATCTTAAAATTTCTCTGTAAATCATATCAAATAGTGAAATAAAGAACTCTGAATTGCAGTCTTTTAAACTAAGCAGGACACATTGCTTGCTATGGTCTGAACATCTAGCTAAATATATACTGAATTCATGAAGATCAAGTGAGGACATAATTCTGGATAGCAGGGAGTAAGCCTTTATTTTACAAATAGTATCTCCTCTCCTCACAGTAGCTCCTTCAAATAGGAATTAAGAAATGTCATAAATGACTTAAACTATTTTTCCAGTGCATTTCTCTAGGTATACATGACACAGAGTAGTTCTTACACACTGGCACAGGTGAGGAAAAATTAAGTATCTTTCAAACCATCTATAACAGCAAACAAAAACAAAACAAAACAAACAAATAAAACACCTTTTTCAAGCTCCTGAAGCATTATTATTTTTTAAATTGTATTTATTTATTTATTTTCTTGTTTCAGAACCTTTATTTGTTTATTCACTCATTTTCATGGCCGGCTCAGCCCACCCCAAGGGCAGGGCTGGCGCAGCATGTGGTGCTGGGGATCGAACTGCGGTCCCTGAAGCCACCCAAGCTTTCCCAAGCAGGCGCTTTAGACCACTGAGCCATCCCGCCGGGCCCCTCCTGAAGCATTATGATAGAGTACTTTCAGTTAAAACTTCAGTACTTATAGCTAGATGTGGGGGTACACACTTGCCTCTTTATACCGCTGAGGAAGCTGAGACAAGAGACAAAAGATCCTATTTCAAGGCCAGTATGGTCAAATTAATGAGAATGTCTCAAAACTTAAAAATGGGAGATGGGGAGGGGAAAGGAATAGGGAGTGAGAGGGAGGAAGAAGAGGAAAAGGAAGAGAAAGAGACAACTTTATATGAAGATGAATGAAAATCAACAGTGCCATAGTGGTTGGTGTTTCTACAGCACTGGGGAATTGAACTCAGGGCACTGGCCCTGAGCTACATCCCCAGGCCCTATTTTCACACAGGATCTTGCTAAACTGATCAGACTTTTAGTTCAAACTCAATCCTCCTGCCACAGCCTCCAAAGTACTGCAATGAGTGTGTGCACCACCACACCTATCTAGGTATCTGTGGTGTGCTGGCACACCCCAGTAGTTCCAGCACTTGGAAGGCTGAGGCAGGAAGATCGTTCTGAGTTTGAGGCCAGCCTGGGCTATATAATGAGTTTAAAACAAGCCTAAATTACAGAGCAAGACCAGGTCTTTAAAAGTAATAAAAAATAAAACAAATCACAAATTCTCTATGACAAATATGAGATCAGTGTATATATCTCAAATATACCAAAAAAATCTGATTTTAGACAAATGGGATGGAGGGCGTGGTGGTACACACCTGCAATCCCAGCACTTGGGAGGCTGAGGCAGGAGGATCAAAGTGATTTCGAGACCAGCCTGGGCTACAAAAGTGAGCTCAATGTCAGCCTATGAGACCCTGTCTCAAAAAGACCAAAAAAAAAAAAAAAAAAAAAAAAAAAGTGATGGCTTTCAGAAAAAAACATTTTTTATTCATGAGCTATTAGTTGTACTAATACAAGCATATTTTTTTCTACTACTACCTATTCATGACCTTTTTACTATAAATACAAGTTTTGCTAACAAAATTTTTTCTTGGGGCTGGGAGATAGCTCAGTAAAATAAGCACCTGCCTGGCAAGCACAAGGTCCTGAGTGCAATCCCCAGTACAGGAAAAAAATTCTTGCTGAAATTTTAGTTTTTCACAATGTGGCTACTTGTCAAAGACACTGGATAATTAGAACGATTAAAATCAAGCCAAATCGCTTCTCAGCCTTTTGGCTACGATCAAATGTAGTATTTATTCTTGTCAGTTTACTATCTGATACATCTTCTATTCGAGTACAATATATTAAATGGAGTTTTGGAGCTGGGAGATGGAATAGGCACTTGCTCTGTCCACTCCACGCACAACCTGGTATTGCAGTACCTCCGGGAACGGTACACCCCCTCAGGGAAATAATAAATAAACTCAAGCCAAGCATGATGGTGCTCAGCTATAATCCCAGCACTCAGAAGGCTAAAACAGGAGGAACACCATGAGTTCAAGGCTAGTCTAGGCTACATATAGAGTTCAAGCCTAGCCTAAATTGGAGAGAGATCATGTCTCAAGACAAGAGTAAATAAAAGGGCGAGATAGCTGGTGAGATAGCTCAGTGGACTTAAGCACTTGCTTAGGTAAGCCCAGGGGCCAGGGTTCCATCCCTGGTACTGCATGCCACACTGGCCCCAACCCTAGGCATGCTGAGGCAGCGATGGAGGCTGGGCATGGTGGCACATGCCTGTAATCCCAGCACTTGGGAGGCTAAAAACAAGAGGATCACTGGAAGTCCAAGCTACATAGTGAGACTGACCCTGCACATACATGAAAAGATAAGCATAAAACCACACTGGGCTGATTTTTATTGATAGACAACACTGTCATCATAGAAGGCTATTAGCTTGATAGATAAGCCATGTCACTGCATCTCTCCTCTTGACCTATTACAGCATTCCAACTACCTAATTCCACAAAAACAGAACTGTGGTTCTCCCTGACAAAAGGGGATCCCAGAAACCCCAATGTATCAACCTAACTTCAATCTCCTTTGCCCATTCCTCACAGCTGGCATTAGGTTTGAGGATTACATTTATTTGGTTCTATTGGCACCACTTCTCTTTAACACTGTCCCTTTTCATGCATTTAAGGTGACTACTTCCAACCCCATCAGTAAAAACAGACAAATAGGGGAGCAAGGAGTGAACTGCACACACCTCAAACAAGAAAGGTTGCTTAAAAAACCAAGTGTCACATTCTGACAGTTCAATATTTCATAGCCAATACAAGGAATGCGCAATGACACTGCAACTTTAAATCTTTTCCTCTATGTCAGTCTCTTTCTCTCATTGTAATGCCAAAGGGAACAGCAATCAAGAGTGGAGATGTTCAACGTGATAGAGGTCAGGACACCATCGGATCAACGTACCAGAAACACGACCTTGTTTATTTTTTTTCCCACAGTATTATTGTTTACAGGGTGCTTTGATCGTGTACCTTGTGGTTCTTAGCTAAAAGATGAAATTACAGCCCAGGATGAAGTGCTCAGGCACACATCCAATTTGTGTTTCCATCTCAGAAAACAAAAAGCTTCTAAGGCCCTCAGGCTGCCATTCAAACTTGGAGGCTGACATTTTTAACAGCATGAACCAGAGACTGGCAGAGAGAATGATCTAATGCATTTCTGACTTGTCAATCAAAGATCTCACCTCTGCTGTCTTGTAAACAGTTGGGGGCCATCTAACTACATTCATAAACCAAGGGAGAGCTTACCACCAGCTGGGGTGCTATAGCCACATGCTCTAGCTTCTATTTGCCAAAATCATGATTCAGTTTTATAATCTCACTGTACATAGTCCATAGGCACATTTGCAGGACTACTGGAAATATAAAAGGCATTCTGGTGTAAAAAAAAAAAAAAAAAGGCTCCATTATTTTCAAGCTATAGATATCCTGTACCCTTTTTATTCTCATTTTACCAGCTTTCCTTAAATGACTGTACTATTCTGTGTTTTAAGTACTTAAAACACACAGACACACACATGCACACACACACACTAATAAACTGCCATTTTAAAAATCTAGAGGAAATACACTAATATTAAACCAGAATTACCCTCATAGTATTTAAGAAACTGATACTACCCAGAACAATGGTTTATATAAAATATAGATACAATGAATATTAGCAACTATCTGTTAGTAAAATCATGTGTTTGCATTCAGATATAAAACTTCTTACACTCACATTTAAAGTCTTCATTTACTAGTTCAAAACAGTATAGTGTGTGAAATTAAAAAAACAAAACAAAACAAAAAGGAGTACTTATCCCTCTACCATTTTCCTTGTTAATGACTACTTAACTCAACACACATGAAAATTAGACCCAAGCAGGCCAAGAATTGAACTTGTTGCTCAAGGATCATATATGAAAATGAAGGAGCCCAGGGGGATGGCTCAGTGGTCTAAAGCGCCTTCTTGGGAAAGCTTGGGCGGCTTCAGGGACCGCAGTTCGATCCCCAGCACCATATGCTGCGCCAGCCCTGCCCTCAGGGGCGGGCTGAGCCAGCCATGAAAAAAAAAAAAAAAGAGTGAATAAACAAACAAAGGCTCCAAAACAATTAAATAAATAAATAAATGTTCTTTTTTAAAAAAAGAAAATGAATACTTCCTTTTTTCATGTCAATTTTAAAAGATATGTAATTCCAATTTAACTCATATTAAGGCAGAATACCAGGTTTGCAACAAAGGTCACGATTTGAATGGTACACCTAAGAACTTCAACAAGTAGATGAAAATAACCCAGTAGGATAAGATACACTGCATCAAAATGTACTATATCCTCAGAGCCAGCCAGATGGCTCAGTGAACTAAAGTGCCTGTTCAGGCAGAATGTAGTAGCCCAGGTTCAATCTCTGTCTGGCATGCTGTGCCGGCCCCAACCACTGGGTGGCTGAAAACAGGAGAATCACTGGAATCTGATCTATGTAGTGAGACCCTATAGACCTTGTACCAAACACACACACACACACACACACACACACACACACACACACACACACAAAGATGTATTATATTCTAGACCTAGGTAACTATTTCAAAATATAAGAGACTTGATCTCCAGAGGCCTAGGTAGAAAAACACACAGCAATTCAAAACTAGTCAGTATCAGTCTAAGAAAAACAAAGCTCATGTGTATCAGCTCCCACCATACAGCAGTTTAGAGGGCTTCGCTGTAAAAGTTGTCAAAAAAATAAGTTGTCTTTGCTTTATATAAAGCATTCTTAAATAAATAGGCATAAATAAATCAAGGAACGTATTTCCTAAGGGCTGCTCATCTGCCAACATTTCTCATCTTGGGAGCCCACATAAAATATTTTACCAGGCCTAGAAGCTAACGCAAGGAAGAACAACAAAACAACAGCGCACTACCACACGGAACAGCACAGTGCAAGAAGGTACAAGTGGCTGTGGCAGTCACAGGACAGCCAATAATGACCCCTGAAGAATACAAAACAAAACAAACTACTGTGGTGCTACAGCCTCTACTCAGCACAAAGATACCAATAACGAGAAATCTACGACTACAAGGAAGTAGTATGTACCACATCAACAGATACAGGGTCTCAACTGCCTACAGCAAGAACTTGTTCCCAAGCACAGCGCATCCACAGGGGCTCCCATCACACCCTCAAGTCTCACCAATTCCATTCTTCTGGTTTCACTTGTCTACTGCAGCACTTCAGGGCCCCTGGTATACCTGCACTCTCCCTTCTCCACTATCAGTATGGCACTGTTGGAAGCAACGAGGGAAAATCCAACATCATTCAACATGACCAACACAGGCAAACATTCTTCATAAAAAGTTTAATTGTTCAGATTAAAGAACTGAAGAATAAAGAAATCTGTCTCACAATGATTTTTTAATCTTCAACTTTTAGATATCACATATTGACCTTTAAATGAACATTAGCTACATCAAAGACATGTCAAAATAACCAACAACAGAGGAAAGTATTATTACCAAATAATTCAAGTATAAACATAACCAGGGACACATCTATAAGATACACCACTCCATGGTATCATTTCTGTTTCCAAGATAAGGCAAATTCAGGTCATCTCTACTTTTCTCATGAAAAATGTATATTAAAAAAGAGTGGAGGGGCCCAGCGGGATGGCTCAGTGGTCTAAAGCGCCTGCTTGGGAAAGTTTGGGCGGTTTCAGGGACCTCGGTTCGATCCCCAGCACCACATGCTGCGCCAGCCCTGCCCTCGGGGCGGGCTGAGCCGGCCATAAAAATAAATAAATAAACAAAAGTTCGGAAACAAGAAAATAAAGTAAAAAAAATAAAATAAAATAAAAAGTTATAAAAAAAAAAAATAAAAAAGAGTGGAGAAGCTGAATAGCAGATTTCAATGTTGGCTAAAATGTTTCTAAATCCATAATTACAGTTCATTTCTAAGATACAATCTTCATAAAATGTAGTCCCAACACTGCATGTGTGCTTTAATTCTGAGTCTACTCAATGCTAAAAGGTCATTTTTTGTATACCTAATGATCTGTCTTTCTCTACAATGTTGCTTATCACTACTAGCATTTAAATTTTCCCAGTGTCTGTTCTTTTAAAGAATAAGAGTAAAATGCAATGAAATAGTCAAATAATTGCACAAATACATTATTGCTGTGAAGATAAAGATAATGACATCTTGGAAAATGGCTGTTAGGTCTTTGGCCATACCACCCTGAATGTGCCCAATCTCGTCTGAAAATGGCTAGATCATTGGTAGTACCATTATTTAATAGTTAGAAATGTGTATTTGCTTACTACTGAAGTCCCCATTCAGCATACAGTCTACAACTCAGAGGGGATCATCATTGTGTGCGTTGTACAAAAGCCCAATGTCCACAATCCGAGAGCTATCCATAAATCAGACTCAGTGTATTTTTCTGTTTCCAATGTAAATATGTGGTTATTAGAACATTTAGTTACGATTCAGGCCTGAACACATTTGTATGTGTGTACAGACAGCTACCACCAGCTACTACCACCACTTCTCTCCTATCCCATTCACACTTTAATAGCATTCAACTCAATTCTGTTGATTCATTAATTCAGCAAAAGTATCAAATACTATATTTGACCCTGGAAGTATGAAATAAGCAAACACAGCCTTACCCTCAAGGAGCTCATAGTCTATCAAGGTAGAAATACAAATGCATGCAACTACAACAAGATAAGAATACTAAATAGTATCTACTGCATATTCTGGGTACAGATCCTCTGAATAGTTTAAGGGACAGAAAATAAAAAGCTGGGCAAACTTTTATTCTAGCTCAATTTCAGCTCAATTGTGAAGATCAGGAATTAGGTAATAAAAGACCATTTTTTCCTCCTCTTTCAATGACTAAAGAACAATAAAAGACCTTAAGTACTCAACTATTTTTATGTACTCTCTACTGCTCATTTTCATCCTAGATCACCACTTGCCATGGATGAACCAAAAGTACACAAAACCTATTCATCGTAAAGCATTTTTTTGAGACAGGGCCTTGCTATGCAGCTCAGGCTGGCCTTGAGCTCACTTTTGTAACCCAGGCTGGTGGCGAACTCACATCGATCCTCCTGCCTTAGCTTCCCAAGTGTTGGGATTACAGGTGTGCACCACCATGCTCAGCTTCACCACAAAGCTCTTAATCACCAATATACTTTCCAGAAAACACCAAAGGCATGACAAAAATGAGAATACGCTCAAGGTAAATATATCTTCCTAGCCGGGCATGGTGGCGCACACCTGTAGTCCCAGCACTCGGGAGGCTGAGGAAGGAGGATTGGTGTGAGTTTGAGACCAGCCTGGGCTACCAAAGTGAGCTCAAGGCCAGCCTGAACTGCACAGCGAGGCCCTGTCTCAAAAAAACATATCTTCCTAGAAATTATTTAAACCATGCTCTCAGCATTGTCTGTCCCTACAAACCCTCTCAATGTTGATGGTTTCAATCAGTGCATTACCAAGGGTGACTGAAAAATTCAGCAAAGACCGAGAGCCCTTCTTTCTCTATTGTCTAAGAAGCTTTTTGTTTGCTTTGTTCTAAGCAGGTTTTGTTCAGCTGCCCTTGAACCTCAGCCTCCCAATGCTGGGATTACAGCCTTGGGCTACAATGTCGAGCAACTGTCATAAAAACTTTTACTCCTTAAAATGCTTCAAACTTATTAAAAGAATACAATGACTTTCAAGGGGGAAAAATGCCATCAAATTGTTACTGAACCATTTTCTTAAGCACTCTGGGTAGTTAGTAAGACGGAGAATTCCTCTTTATCTGTATCATATTATGAGGGCTTGAACCCAGGGCCTCATACATACTAGACAAGTGCTCTAAGTTACCACTAAGTCACATCCTCAGTCCTTTTTACTGTATTTTGAGATAGGACCTTGCTAAGCTTCCCACCCTAGCTTGGAATTTGGACTCCTATTTTAGCCTCTGCAGAGCTGAAATTATAGGCACACTCAGCTTAACTATTGCTTTTTAAACTTCTGTTTCTTTTTTTGTACTGGAGATTAAACTCAGGACCTTACACGCCACTGAGCTCTCTCTCTAGCCCTGTCTTTTTTTTTTTTTTTGGTCTTTTGGAGACAGGGTCTCACTATGCAGTTCAGGCTGGCCTTGAGCTCACTTTTGTAGCCCAGGCTGGTCTCGAACTTGCACCAATCCTCCTGCCTCAGCCTCCCGAGTGCTGGGATTACAGGCGTGAGCATAGCTTGTCTTTTGAACTGACAGAAAGCAATCTTTCTGTCTCAGCCTCCTAAGCACTGGGGTTACAGATGTGCCACCATGCCTGGCATGTCCTTACTTTATTTTTTTGTACTGGGACTCAAACTTAGAATCTCACACTTGCGGGCCTGGCGGGATGGCTCAGTGGTCTAAAGCGCCTCCTTGGGAAAGCTTGGGCGGCTTCAGGGACTGCGGTTCGATCCCCGGCACCACATGCTGCACCAGCCCTGTCCTCGAAGTAGGCTGAGCCAGCCATAAAAATGAGTGAATAAACCAATAAAGGTTCTGAAACAAGGAAGAAAAAAAAAAAAAAAGTAAAAATAAAGCGCCTGCTTGGGGAAGCTTGGGCGGCTGCAGGGACTGCGGTTCGATCCCCGGCACCACATGCTGCGCCAGCCCTGCCCTAGGAGCGGGCTGAGCCGGCCATAAAAAATGAGTGAATAAACAAACAAAGATTCTGAAACAAGAATAAAAAAATAAATTAAAAAAAAAAAAAAAAAAGAATCTCACACTTGCCAGGTAAGCACTGTGCCACTAAGCCTGGTTGAACCTTTTAAAAGTAAAAAGTTCACTCATAGGAAAATTTACTCAAATGAAAATAAAACATATGTAAAAAAGAAAAAAAAAACCACAACTGTTCATAATAGCCTTATTCACCGTAGGCAAAAAATAAATAAAACTGGAAATAATCCCTGCCTCTGGATAAATAAATGGACAATTTGTTGTGTAGTAATACAACGAAATATATTCAGCAATGGGAAAGAATAAACTGCTGGCACACATGATACAGATAAATCAAAAACATCAAAACCAAAAGGAAAACGGTGGTATTGTATTATAGTTGTTCTTTGAAATTTTTGAGACAGCAGCCAGGCCTATCGATGTATGCCTGTAACTCTATCTACTGTGTGAGCCCAGTCTCAGCAATCTGGGCACTTTGCAAGACCTTGTTCCAAAATAAAAAGGGCTGGGAATGCAGTTCATTCTAATTTTTAGTCAAAAATCAAAACTGTAATTGCATACTGGGGATGAATGCTGAATGGAGAGGAGTATAGAAGAGTTTTCTCAGACTACAGAAATATTCTGTATTTTGAAAGTAGGATATGTCACACAAATGTAATCTGTTGACATCTAAGAATATACTCAGGAGCTATGTATTTTGCTGTATGCAAATTTTACCTTAAAAAGCCTGAATACCAAAGGAAAACTCAAGCTAGAAAGATAACACGTACTGATTACTGCAATCCCAGTCCTATTTTGTGAATTAGTCATATAGTACTATGAAATACTTGCATGAGCAGAACCTGACAGAGAACAAATTTTTGAATTATCAGGATAAACCATTATCATCAGCCTGCTTTTTCATTTTTACTATGTAAGACACAATGATCTTTTTGAAAATAAAGGAAAAAATATTCACACCCGTATCAATGTTGGGAAGTTAAAATTTTCCCACTGATAACTGACCCAAGCCAGGCTTTCTTAAAAAGCAGAATTGTGCTGTACATTATGAAAAACAGGACTTAACAGTGTGCTGCTTTATACCAAGGTAAAAAATATTTGCTGAAAGCCTCCAAACCTAGTCCTCTGTACAAAATTTTTCTGATAATATGACACATTAATATGCCAGCTATTATTCTAAGGATTTAATATACATCAGCTCACCACAGAAATACATGCACACCCATGCGTCTAGCAGCATAGTTGGTAATAGTCAAATCTTAAAATCAACCAAAATGCTTATCAACTGGAAAACAGATAAAAAAGATGTGATTTTTTAATACAGTATAGTACTACTCTACCATAAAGCATAAGAGATATTTCCAGGAAAACTGAAACATTTTCTAGGAAAATGGACACATCCTGAGTCCATATTGTTGAATGAAATAAATGAGTCAGTCACTGACCTGTCTCATCAGCTCCCTAGATGTGCACTGACAGTGTCACCCTCTTGAACACCCTTCAGTGACTCTCTACATTGGAGAGAACTGAAGCCCTTAGCCTGGTGTATGAGGTCCTTCCATGTGCTTTCCTCACCAGGGGTTCTGACAAAACAGATTCACAGTCGGTCCTTCCACACCTAGGTGAAAGCCGGGCTCTTCGCATCAAATGCTCTAGACATCCTTTCTGCCAGAAAATTCCATGCATCTTGCAGGCTCTTGCCTGAGAATTCTCCTCCTCCACTTAAGGAGAATCTAACTTTTATGTCACCAATATAATTACAACTACCTCTACCATATCACACATTATACTGTATTATTATTTTTTAAGTTTCCTTTATTAGAAAGTGAACTCCCGTTATGTTTATGTTTAGTTGTCCCCCCAAAGCCTCATGCAATCATGGGGCAAGGACTTCTAGAGTTTGAGACTTGATCCATGATCCACTGGAATTATGTGTTTTAGTACTGATGGGATTATAGGTCTGAGTACTTCTGGGATTATGGGTGTAGCCTAATGTGGATAGGCTGAGGCAGAGAGCCTGAATGTAATATAAAGAGAGACAGAGAGAGAGAGAGACTAGTGCTGTTGTTCTGCTGCCCTGATGGTTGGCTGCTTCTGTCACCATTTTGTTGCTGTTCTGCCACCATGAATTAGATGCTCTCTGTCTTGTTCCATTCATCCTTGGGCTAGCCAAATTATGGACTGAAACCTCCCGTAACTGTGAGCTAAATAAACCTTTCCTTCCTTCATTTTGAGTGTTGTCCCAGCAACGAGAGCAGAGTAACTAAGACAACTCCTTAAGGGCAGGAGGAAAAAAAAAACAAACAAACTGTATCCACTTTAGAATCTCTATAGCATACTTTTTGGCACATGAACATTTAATAAATATTGGTTGAAAAAGAAAAGAAAAAAAAGAAGAAATCAGTCATATAGTGTAAATACCACACTGTTTCTCTGGTATCAGAAACCAAACATGTGGGCTGGGGAGATAGCTCCGTGGCACAAGTGCCTGTCTGGCAACTGCAAGGTCATGAGTTTGAACCCCAGCTCCACAAAAAAACAAATAAACCAAAAAAGACTGGGCATTTTAGAGCCAGGGGTGTGGTGGCGCACCCCTGTAATCCCAGCACTTGGGAGGCTGAGGCAGGAGGATCAGTGCGAGTTTAACACCAGCCTGGGCTATAAAAGTGAGTTCAAGGCCAGCCTGAAAGCATAGTGAGACCCTGTCTCAAAAAAAAGAAAAAAGAAAAGAAACGAAACATGTAAATAAGGACCAAAATGTATAATAGATATTGTGAAATACAAAGAAAAGATTCAAATGGATAGGGAAACAGAGGAAGGGAAAGGGGAAAAGTAAAAAAAAGAAAAGAAGGAAAAAATGGAAACAAAGCTTTTATAAATAAGGAAGGGAAGAGGGGTTGAAGGGAGGGCAGGGAAATATAGGGGTAAAAAGAGAACCTAGTTTGTCATGTACAGGCACAAATTTCCTATGAGAAATGTGATCATTATGTATACCTAAAATGTAACAATAAAAAATCAATTTCTCTGAAAAAAATATATACATCAACGTAGCTAACCCCAACATCAACCCTAGATGATTTATTACTTTCATTTCACTGATAAGCAAATTGAAGTATAAACAGGCCCAGTATTTGCACGAAGATCATATGTAGATAATAACAGAGCAGGATTCAAACAAGCAAATAGGCACCAAGGTGTGTGTGTGTGTGTGTGTGTGAGAGAGAGAGAGTGTGTGTGTGTGTGTGTACACAGACCTCCACTGTGTATCCCAGGCTGAGTTTGAACATGCAATCCTTTTGACTCAGCCTCTCAGGAGTGCTGTGATTACAGCTTACACCACCATGCCTGGCAAAAAAAAAAGTTTTGAGACACGGTCTCCACATATAGTTCAGGCTGGCCTTGAACCCACTCTTTCTGCCTTGGTCTCCCAAGTGCTGGGATTACAGGTGTGTGCCACCACGCCTGGCCCTTCTGTGTTCTTGCTGTCATACTATGCACTTATCCTTGGGCTTCCTCTGTAAGGCTTCTCATAAAGACTCTTTACTGCCTATACTACACAACTTTACTTGTACAATTCAAGAATTATACACCCTAGCCAATGTTTTCTTGAATTTTCCAATAAAATCTCTAAATCAACTTGCTATGGTTTGTGTCCAGATGTTCCTCACTAAGCTTCATGTGGTTGAGCTTTCCAGAAGTGGCTAAATTTAGAGAGTGAGACTGATTCATCACAGTTCTGGGATTAAGTAAGGGTAGGAGAGTGCTGGATCAGTCCAATGACTGGACTGCCACTGCCCTAATCCCAGCAGTTTGTGGACTTTGCTGTCTTCTACCATCGTGAACTGCTGCCCCTCTGTCATGTGTCACCCTGCACTTACAGCCAGCTGAGTATGGACTGAAACCTCAACAAACTCCTTTAACTTTGGGTCCTGGCTATTTTGTCCCAACAATAAGGAAAGTAACCAAGGTACCACCTTTCTCCAAATACACTCCAGAAATAGTGATTTATAATGTTGCAGTTTTAAAAAATAAGTATCTATTTAGTTTTAACATCAATAGCAAAAACCAGAAATGATCATGAATTTATTCTTTCTTTCCTACTGAAGTTAAATTCAACATGGCTTCAGGCCAAATGAGGATGTGAATTTGTCTTAGTATCCTGGTATCCAGTTTAAAAGATTTAAGCTTGCACAATGTTCAACTGTGCACAATTGTCTCTACCACTTACCTAACACAGCTTAAACATTGTACTCGCCAAGCCCCAGCTACTAATAACTCTACGGGCACTTTAGCATCAACACATAAGACTGTTCTGCCTTTTTTTTTTTTTTTTTTTTCTTTTTGAGACAGGGTCTCACTATGCAGTTCAGGCTGGCCTTGGGCTCCCTTTTGTAGCCCAGGCTGGTCTCAAACTCACACTGATCCTCCTGCCTCAGCCTCCCAAGTGCTGGGATTACAGGCGTGTGCCACCACACCCGACTTGTTCTGCCTTTAAGAAAACCGCTAACACATGTCTCAAATTAAGGCAGGATAAATTAACTACCTGAGATAATAAATTTCTCTGCCCACATCTGGAAGTGAGAAGAGATGTGTGGATGGCAATAGTAGTATACTACCTGTGACTATTATTATTATTATTATTATTATTATTATTATTATTATTATTATTATTTTCTTAATATTATGGCTGGCTCAGCCTGCCCTGGGAGTGGGGCTGGCACGGCATGTGGTGCCAGGGATCAAACTTCAGTTCCTGCAGTTGCCTAAGGTGTCACTTTAGACCACTGAGCCACCTTGCTGGCCCCCAACCACCTGTGATTTTAAATGTGCATTCTTCTGATGACAAAAAATAATGGACATCTTTCTACATGTCCTTGATGTTCTATATGCTCAATTTTTCTCCACTGTTATATATTGGGTATTTCATCTTATTATATGGGTACAGTGCTTTGTATATTCTGAATACAAAGTCTTCTATAAGTACATAGTTTATAAATATTTTCGGGGTGTGTATGTGTGTGTGTCTTTCTTTTGCAATACTGGGGAGTGAACTCTGAGCCTTGCACACTCTAGTTAAGGGCTCTACCAATGAATTCTTCAACCTAAAACAGATTTTTTTTTTTTTTTTTTTAGGGAAGGATCTTCAGGGTGTTCATCTCACTACTAGACCAGACAAGTAGTGATCTACCTGTTTACAGCCTTCCAACAGCTGTACAGGCACACACCACCATGTCTCGTGTCACTTGGTCTCAGTACACCCCAGGGGTGGGCCTGGCACAGAAGGCCAGTGGATGGAACCCTGGCCTGCTTGTAGGTGCTTTAATCTGCTGAGATATTTATCTTTTTTTTTTTTTTTTTTTTTTTTTTTTTTTTTTTTTTTTTTTTTTTTTTTTTTTTTTT
>PVJA010038370.1:0-19782 GCA_004027025.1 Myocastor coypus
TTCTTTCTTTCTTTCTTTCTTTCTTTCTTTCTTTCTTTCTTTCTTTCTTTCTTTCCTTTTTGTGAGATCATTAACTTCAGTTTCTTTCCACTATTTTGCCCCGGAGGTGGCAGAGGCTGAGAAGCCAGGAGCTCTCATACCTTTAGCTCACAGCTGTGCCAGATCTGCTTCACAGCAGATCCTCTGAGAAGAGAAGGAAGCTGTGGCTATGGGCTGGTGGAGAACGCGAGGTCTAGGAGTGGTAATGCGGGGTCAGGCCCAAGCGTGACCCTAGCTGATCCCCGGAGTCCCTCCTTGCCTCTGGTCTTCCTCCTGTCTTTGCTAGGCAAACTTCCATGGTCCTTGGGAATGTCACCTCAGCCCAGAGCCTGGGTAGTGTGCTGGGTGGAAGGGATTGGGGCGTGTCCTGCAATAGCAGGACACTTGAGTGACAAGCCCAGCAGCAGCGAGGGAGCTGACTTCCCTGGGCAGGCCAGACCTGGCCTAAGGTCCTTGGGGCTTCTTCAAGAACTGGAAGCGAAAGGTAGATGAATTTGCTTTCCCATGTGGCACCTGGCTAGACGGCTGTTGTTCAGCAGTCCACCACAGCTCCCCACTACTGGGAAAGGAGGGTCACAGTTCCTCTCTGCCACAGACCCAGAAGAGTGTCTCTAGCTAGCCCTGTTCAGTTGCCCTCAGCCTCTTCTAAAGAGTCCCAGGGTAAGTGCCCCTGCCAACCCCTACACTGTTCCTGTGTAACACCCCACACACCCCCCCCACACACACTTACCTCCTAAACTTCCCTGGACCTCCTTGGCTAGTCTGTCCTACCCCACTTGTCCGGCAGTTCTGCCATTGAGTCTTACCACCACCCTCCCCTACCCCACCCCCACCCTGCCTTCCCGGATGCACCACCCCCACTCCTATAGCCGGCCTCCAGCAAGCCCTGAGGCCCTGGACACCAACAGGGTCTGTCCAGTCCCAGCCTCTCCCAGGCTCCTGGGCAGTGGTCTCCTCCTTCCCAGGCCTCCCAGCTGCTTGTGACTCTGAACCGTAGCTGTAGTCCCCCTGCCCGCCACACCACCTGGCTACTGCCCCCAAATGTACAGACTGACCAGGGCTTCTTGTCTTGGGTGGGCTTAAGATCATCTCCAAAGCCTGGCCCTGGAGAAGTGGAGAGAGCCGGAGGGGAGTGAAAGGTGGTCAAAGGCAAGAGGGACTGCAGGCTTCCGGGCGCTCATCGACAAGCATGTCAGGCTAGGCTGGTTAGTCCCTGGGAGGATGGAGGAGCTTCCCAGAGCTAGTTCAATCTCTGAGGCTCGGATCAGTTGATTTCCTCGCCACTGGGCGGAAATGTTGTTGTCTCCTGCGCCCCCGTGAGGTCAGCGGTCAACATGACACCCATTTGCCCACTGAGGTGGGGTTTCTGGGGGTGCAGGCAGGAAGTGGCTCAAGCCCCCCTCTCTGCTGCCCCCAAAGTTGGGAGTCTTCCATCTCCTCAGGTCCTCCAGGAGCCTGAGAGGAGAGTGCTTTATTCCAGGTCCGGTTCAGCCGCCCCAGGCCACAGCGAGAGGACTGCTGCCCCCCACCCCCCCTGCTTCCTTTCCTTCTGTCTGACAGAATTCCTGTCATGCCCACAAAGGCTCCCTGATCTTGGCCCCACCCGTGTTCCAGCCAGCCCAGAAGGAGCCCTGAATCTGGCCTCACACTGAGCTCCCAGCTGGAGCCTGGGCCTCAGGGCTCCACGGCCCTGCCTGAAGCTCTCGTCTTGGCTAGATTTTGAGAACACAGGGTGCTACACGAAGCCCATGTCCTCACCGTCAGCATGTGAGCACCTAAAGCCAAAGCCATGGAAGGAGTGTCTTCCAGAAGACTGGCCACTGAGGCCCGCACGGGGCTGACACGAAGCTGTAGAAAATGGAGTCCTGCCGTGCTGCCAGCACCCTGCAGCATGGCGGGCCCAAGGACTCCAGCTCTCCTGACCTCTAAAGCAGAAGCATCCCACATCCTTAGCTGCAGGCCATGCCACCTCCCTGGCTGCAAGGCTGGATGCTCCAGAGAGGACATGGGCCCCAGCACTGATGACAGCCTGGGGAATGTCCCCAGCCCACCAAAAAACCAGGCAGTCACTCTGAGAAACCCAAAGCCAGAGTCTCACCAGACAGACAGTTGCAGTCTGGGGCAGGAGGAAGACCAGGGCTGGGTGGGCACAGGGATCTTGGATGAGGTCACAGGTGCCTGATAACATGAGCTTTCCCTGGCAGATGAGCACGGGGACAGAGGAGCTCCCGGTGAGTGGTGGCGGGGACCCTGGGGAAGTTGGCTGTGCTCCTGCCTCCTGGTTCAAGTTGTCCAAATTCCTTCCCCCCTTAGTCTCAGGATGAGAGAGGAAAGGGCTCTCTTCTATAGCAGATGACTGGGTTTGGCTGGGCTGAGGATGAGTAGGTGCACCTTGGAGATCCCTGGAAGCTAGGACTTGGAAGCCACCTCCTCAATGCTTAGAGTAGCTCTGCCTCCTTCCCCACCCCCAGGCCAGAGCACCGGATGGGCCCCCATGGACTTATGTCCTCAGATCTGTTGGGACCAGAGCCAGGGCAGAGGCAGGGGCGCATGGTGAGCCCAGCTGGGACAGCAAACAGGCCTTTGGGGTCTCTCCTTTCCCTCGCCTGCCCGCTGCAGGGGGCTGGTTGGGGCCAGAGCCAAGGGAGACTTCCTCGATTTATCTCTGCAGCCAGCAGCCAGCCCCATGCCTGGAATCCGGGGTTAGGCTGAGGTTTGCCTGCCCTGCTGTGAGCAGCTTGTAGCTGGACAGAGGGCCCAGGCTGAGCAGGGCCGAGAGGGCACTGAGGACATGCAGGGTAGGGGTGAGGGGGCTGGGAGAGGATACTGGGAGTGCCTCACTGGACCCAAGTGAGGCTGGGGACCCTGCAAAGGCAGTAACCATGTTCTTCCTGCCGCTGGACTGAGGGCTGGGGCAGGTGCCTGGCAGTGCCTGCCACTGAGAGAGGGTGAGAGCTGCTCAGTCTGGGGGAAGGATGTAGGTGGCAGGCAGAGGATTACCGAGGAGCAGTGCCACAAGTAGCCGGGGAGGCGGCAAGAACCAAGGGGCTTCCTGCAAGAAGGAAAGGAGGCCCGGGGGCCCTGAAAGCCTCATCTGCTTTAGTGCTGGGCAGTGACCAGAGGCAGCTCAGCTCTAGGGCTGCCTAAGGAGTAAGATCCCCTGACACTTAGGGGAACAGAGGGATCCTAGGGTCTTAGGCGGTGCTGGCTGCACAGACCTGGTTGCAGTCTCTGGAGTCGTTCCATGACACATCAGGCTCCTACCATAAGGCTGTCCAGAGATAACCAGGCCATACTGATCAGGGAGGGCCGTTGGTGGTCTCCATGTAACCTTCAGGGTCCCATGCCGTGGTCCAGCCCTATGCTGCCCACTCACCACTGCCCCATGGAGGCTACAGAGGCCGGTAGCCTCCTCCCTAAGAAGGCCTGGGTCCCTGCCCAGGTTCATGGACCTGCAGAACTGGAAGCCAGCAAAGCAGGTTAGACCCCTGCCCTACAAAGTGAGAGGGAACTCTAGATCCCGGCAGTGCAGGTCACGTACCAGCACCTGGCCTTGGGCAAAGAATGTGTCATAGGCCCAGGTGGCCTGGATTCCTGGGGTTGGTGGCTGGGAAGGTCTGAGAGCTCTCTCCACTAGAGCAGGACTTGCAGGCGGAGCCACAGGCAAGTGAGGCAACAAGTCATAGAGGGTTCCAGGGAGAAGGAATGCAGAAGAGCAACCAGGCCAATGTCTTCCCTAGGGATAGGGGTCCTCTAGACACCCCCACCACCACCCCTGGGCTGGGCCCTTGGACTGCAAGTCAGGATAACTGGTCATACACAGTACCATTCTACCCAGCTGAAGGCCAGTAGACCCAGCTCTAGTGCTTCCTGAGGCCAATGGACCCCACCTGCCCTAGACTTGCCACCCTGGCCACTAAAGCACACTGAGTGGACCCATTTATGGCTGAATCATCATAAAATTCTGTGGTGAGGACCTCCCTTCTCTGAGGGAAGGCTGTTCTGGGTGTTTGTGTCTTCCTGATGTCCTGCATTTGGGCGGAACAGTGCCTCTGTGGCAAGGGATCAACCCTTGTCTCCACCCTGGGATCTGAGTAGGGCAGATGCTCCGGGTGACCACACTTATGTCTCTGCATCTCCCTTCTTTGCCTTTGACCAGGCCAACTTTGGCCCCTGCCAGACATTTGGGCTTTGATGCCACACAGCTCATGTACGTGCTCCAGGGCTCTCCCTGCCCGTCTGGTCACCATGGATGTCTGAGCTGCCCCTTCTCATATTCACAGTGGAAAGTTGTCACTGCCCTTGCAGTTCCTTCCCGGAGACCCTGTTAGCTTCTAGGAAATGAGAAGTATGCCTGTGCCACTGCCATTCCTACAGCACCCTGTAGGGAGCCAGGTGCTGGTACGTGACCTGCACTGCCGGGATCTAGAGTTCCCTCTCGCTTTATAGGGCAGGGGTCTCACCTGCTCTGCTGGCTTCCAGTTCTGCAGGTCCAGGAACCTGGGCAGGGACCGACCCAGGCCTTCTTAGAGAGGAGGCTACCGGCCTCTGTAGCCTCCATGGGGCAGTGGTGACCCTGCCCTACAGGGTCTTCTCTCCCACAACATCTTGGGGGCTCCCATAGGGCACAGGACCAGTGAGGAAGGAGACACATCCTATCTGCAAAGGTCTCTCAGGAGCTGCAGGTCAAGATGCTTGTCCCTGAGAAAGACCCACAGTGACACCTGGGCTCAGAGGGATGAGAGGGGCCGGGCTTGGGGCTGAGTCAGTGGGAAGCAGAAGCATGCTGCCACTGCACGTGACGTGCAGGACGTGGAGCCCCTAAAGGGCCCCAGGTCCCCAGGTATCCCAGGCAGGGTGACTGATGTTCGCAGGAGGCAAAGAGAAAGGATCACCCCTGCTCCCTTCCTGACAGGAGAAGGTCACCTGCATGGAGGGCTCAGGCTACTCGACAGAAGCAGGACAGGGCCTGATGACCTCTTGGCAAAAGCTGGTGAGGCCCTGAGGCAGAAGGCACCCACAGCCTGAGCTGTTACCAAGGATAGCAAGACTCTGCCTTCTGTGCTGTGGAGCCGTCCAGGGATCAACACACAGCACTGTGGGCTCTCTGAAGCCACCTGGTCACATGGTAGCCCGCATGTTCACCCCAGTCTGTGGGCTGCTGGCCTAAGCTCACGTCTGTGTTTTCATGATCGATAGGTGTCCTCCGCCATCGCCTTTCCCCTCTCAGGGAACTGTGTGGCCCTCAGCACCACTCAGTTCAGAGTCCCAGCTTTCCCTGCAGCTGTCCCTAGATTCTGGTCTCTGTGCTACAGGTGACTTCAGAGCATGGGTCACCTGTGGGTGAGCACCACTCTCCTGAGCCCCCATGGAATATCCAGGTCCCCAGCAAGGCTCTTTGAACCCAGGGATCTTTCCTAGATGCCCTCTGGGTCTGGAGCGTAAGGGCCCTGGACCACCTCTTCTCTGGATGCTCTCCAGAAGCTAGCAGTGAGCCAGCCCCATGAGAGTGGGTGTCCTCCTAGCCCCTCACACTGAGAGAGTTTTCTAGCTGCTCCCCAGCAGCAAGCAGGACTTCTACAGGTGGCAGGGGGCTCTTAGTGGACGCAGTAGGAGGGCTGAGGGAACTGGTGACCGAAGTGCTAAACTGTTTGTGTGAGGACAAATGTCCTAGAAAGTACAGGCTGGAGAAAGGAGGCAGTGGGCAGGGAGGGTCAGGGCCTCTGGGTAGCCGAGAGAAAGGGGAGCCACCAGAAGCCCTTGTGTGTTATGTACCCCTTGGCTGAGAGAGTCCCTGGTAAGGGGCACAGGATGCAGGCTGGTGGAGGGGACACGGGAAGGGCTCCCTCTTGGCCTTCTGGGGCCCCCTGAAATGGCTAGCCCCAGCCCTGCTCACCCTGTGCCACTGGGCCCACTGCCCTGCCCTCTGTGTGGCCTCACCCAAACTGCAGGTGCTGGGGGGGTGCTCCAGGGAGCCATGTCTGAGCCAGGTTGGGGTGGGGGTGGCTCTGCTTAGACCAACTCATGGTTTCCACCAGCCCCACAGGCTGGCGAGGCTTTGGTGAGTAAACACGTGTGTGTGCGTGTGTGTGTGTGTGTGTGTGTGTGTGTGTGTGTGTGTGTACGCGCACATCATGGCTCAGCCTCCTGCCTGCCTAGTCACTTTTTCCTCTCTCTCTAGTTCTAGGCTGGGCTGTGGCAGCCTTATGGCCCACTCATATTGGGTGGCTCCATGGGGTTTGGAGGTGGCAGGAGAAGGGGACTCTCCTGAAGTGGAGTTTGGGGTGTCCCCTGTGCCTAGCACAGGGTCTGCAGTTTCAGGAAACTCATTTCTAAGACCCCAGGCTGCTGAGTTTGGTGCCGAGCTGCTCAAAGCTGGTTATACATCAGCAGGCCTGGAAGAGGCCCCTGGCCCTCTCCTCCCAGGTTTCCCTTCCTGCAAAAGATTTTGAGGGATTTCTTAGAAAGAGCAATTAGAGTGAGCCACAGGCCCTGTGAGGTCCAAGAAGCTCCATGGCAGGCCCAGCCTGCTTCCTTCCCAGCCCTGAAGCGCCAAAGGGTCCCTAAGAGCCAAAGACGCAGGCGGTGAGCCTACCCAAACTCCAGCAGCCGCCCAGGACCCATGAGCCTCCTTTCTCTTGGTTTGCAAGGGCCCTGTGTACGGGAGGAATACAAACTTAAGAAGCTCCAGTTAGGCCCAGGCAAAGGGGGGCTTCAGGGCCAGCCTCTGCCATCAGCCACCTATTCCCACGGCTTCGGGTGCCCACAAGACTCGGGTTCTGCCCCCCTGCTGTTGGTCAGGAGATGGTCCTTCTTGCGGTGAGCCTGCAGGGACTGTGGGCTGTAGCTGTGGACTACAGGAATGAAGGCATGGCAGGAGTGGGGGGTGGCTTGTGCTGGTGGCAGACGCCCACCAACCGCACATCCCAAAGCCAGAGGGGAAGAGACACCTCACCCAGAACACCCCGGGGGAAGCACAGTTGGCTCTGCCACTCTCCCTCCAAGTGGCCAGTGGAGAGAGGACCCATGAGGTTGTGGGGCTGAGGGCCCTTCCGCTCACAGTCTCCCCGTCCAGATTCTCTGGGCTCGGAGTGAGCAGCAGCTAGGGAGGCCCAGGAGCCCCAGTCTGCTGTATCCTCTAGGCGTGGAACACCAGGATGAGAAAGGGACATGTCCCGACATGACACAGTAGGCCCAGAGGACAGGCTCTGCTTGTACTTCTCCTCATGCCCCCCCCCACCTTCATTCCCTGCAGGCTCCATGGGCACTGAGAACTGAGCCAGCAGATCCTGCTTTTTTAACAGAACACTATCGTAGGGGTCTTAACCCTCTGAGCTCAGATGCCTGGGGTTATGGGACCCAGGACTCCCCAAGGCTGAGCTTTCCCCAGGCTGGCAGGATCTTCTGGACACCCCTCCTGCCCCCGGTGCCAGCTCTGCACGTACAAACCCCACCCCAGTAACCCCCCTAAATCACCACCCTGTCTACCCACAAAGCAGCCCTGTTCGAAGGCCCCTACTGGGCCTCAGGGTCAACAAGACTGAATTCAGAGGACTGAGACCCTGGCAAAGCCGCCTGGCTCCGAGGGAAGCCATTTATCACCCTGAGGCTCTGGCCCACCCGACCGCTCTGCCTCTGTGGCTGGCGGGCCCCACAGCCCCCACCGCCACGCAGTCCTTTGGCCGGGGCTCCCTTCCCCACCCACTGCCGATGCTGTCTGCTGCTTCAGGCTTCTTGGCCCCAGAAGGATCCTTAGACCCTCTTCCCAATCCACTCCACCTACTCCCTCAGAGCTACGCAGAGTCCTGAGGACAAGTATCAAAGGCGTGAGGTCCCTATAGGCACGGTAGATGGAGCGTATAAGTGATAAATCATCCCCAGAAGTGTCCCCAAACCTCCCTTGTGAGCCTCCAGCCTCCTGTGCCTTTCAAATGAGGTCTTATTGACATATTTTTCAGGAAAACACCTCAGGCACTGTCCCTGTGGGCCCCATTTGAGGAACAGAGGCTACACAGGGGTTGGTTTAGAAGCCGCCAGGCTAGATGCTCAGCCCGGCTACCTTTGGCAGGGCAGCCACCTCCTGGCACAGGAATGTCTGGACAGTGGGCATCTGGGGCCCTGAGGCTGACCAACCTGGGGTGACCCAGGGAACCTTGGCAGTGTCTGTGGCACCCTTGTAGGAGGCTGGGCTGGACCCCTCTCTGACAGGACCCTGCTGCCTGCCTAGTCTTAGAGATCCCAGCCTATGCAGGGTACTTTGGCTGTGGCAACCACAGAGCTGTGACCCCTTCCGCTTTCCCAGACAAGAGCTCTGGGGCCCTGCCACAAAACTCAGTAATCTGGCCCTCAAAAAAGAACTAGGCTCACCCACTTAGGCAAATGCAGGGACTAGGGTTCGATCCTTGGCATCACATGCTGCCCCAGCCCCACCCTAGAAGCACTGAGCTGGCCACCAGTACTGGGTGTGGTGGCACATGCCTGTAATCCCAGCTCTGGGGAGGCTGAAAACAGGAGGATCGCTATGAGTCTGAGCTGCTTAGTGAGACTCCATACCAAATACATTAAAAAATAATATGAAATTTTTGAAAAAGGAGCTATGCTGTGTTTCCTTTAGCGACTGCTCAAGATTTTGTAGCATGTGTCTCCTGATGGGTGTGACACTTCCTTCAGTGGGCCTAGTGTCACAGGTAAAGCAGGAGGCTGGGAAGATAGTTCTGCAGCACAAGTGCCTGCTTGGCAAGTGCAAGGTTGTGAGTTCAAACCCCAGGCCCACAAAAAAAAAAAAAAAAAAGACATTGAGGAGCCCCTGGAGGATTTGGAAACTCTAGGGAATAAAATCCCAAATGTCCATGTTACCCTGAAGAGGAGGACAATAGGGGCTGGGCGTACTGCAGCCCCAGGACCTCATGTATTCCCCAGCTCAGCAAACAGCCTCTTGGGGGTATAGCCACCAGCCCCAAGATCATGCGGTCAAGTGTGTGGCCTGTGCTGTCCCTGTACTTGGCCGGTGGCTATAGTGGTAGATGTGGGTCCTGTAGTGAGCCCAGATATTTTAGGAAACTTATGAGTTGACCCAGGGAGACTGGCTATGCTGGCATGCCCCACTCGGCTTCCTTTGATCTGCCCTCCCCCTACCACTCCCCCCATAAGTACGTGGTATGGCCTGGTAGCCATGAGCATCCTCAGTCAAGAGACTGCGCAAGAAGAGCCCATGGGCAATGCTGGCTTTCTAGGGTGGAGGGACAGAGGTGACAAGAGCAGGGAGAGGGAGTGCAGGGCAGGTTTATTGCCATTGCTTTCCAGGCACCTGGGGAGAGCTGTGTGCACACAGCCAGCTAGCGCATGCGGTAGCAGCCACTCACCCCCTCCCCCATCCTGAAAGCACTCTATAGTCCATCTTATCCTGGCCCTGCGGCACTGGCAGCCCATTAGTAGGGATTTCCTTTGTCCTCCAAGACCTGGTATGCGCAGCTCCAAGGCCAGGGCTACGTGTTGTAGGCACCAGGGCTAGGCAGGCCAAGGCACAGGAAGGGGCACCAGCTGAGTCTGAGCACCTGGGAGCTTCTATGGTGAGGGGCCCTCCAGTCCTGGGCAAGGCAGGATGGCAAGCGAGCATGGGATGAAGTGCCCTGTCACCTCTGCCCACCCCCAGGTATGAGCACCGGAGGCAACACCAGCTCCCAGAACAAGGTTTAAGGACTTGATAAGACCAGGAAGGAGTTTTGTGGGGGGGCTCAAAGTTGCCCAAGGGCCAAAACTTGTGAGCTCATGAGCAGCAGGAGAGCTGGTCAGGCCTGGGCTGACCTCTCTGCTCCCTCCTCTTGCCCTTTTTGGGGTCTCGGGCGCCTAGCAGGCGCCTATTAGGCAGTGTGTCTACATTCCCTTCCTCATTGGGAAGAGGATAGGAAAACTCATACCAGAGCTGGAAATAGCCCTCTCCTGTAGCCCGCGTGCCTGTGCCTACGTCTCTGCTGATTGGCTCCCCTGGGGGCACAGGTGGCCCTGTAGTAGACAGGCCCAAACAAGGCCAACTGCCTCCTGACTACATTCACTTGCTCTGTAGCAGGGGCCCAGGAGCGGCATAGTGGTTGGCAGTGGTACCTGCAGTGGGCCCAGGCCAAGGGCACAGCAGCTGGAGGTGCCCACTTGCCACCATCATGACCGGTGAGGACAGGTGGGCAGGAAGGGACGACTGGGACATCCCCTTCATGAGGCAGAATTAGGTGCAGAAGGAGTCCAGTGTGGAAAGCAGTGATGACCAGGGCCACTAATTCTCACCCACCATCCCCTCCTGGCCCAAGCCGTGGAGCATGTGGTGGTCTCTGTGGCTGAATGATTGGTGGGTTGCCAGGGAGGAGCTAAGTTCCTGGTGCAATCCATTAGGATCACGCTGGCTCCGGGCACTGCCCGTGTGGTGAACTACATGGAGGACTCCTCTCGTAGACCTGCACACTGGGCTCCAGGGAGGGTGCAGATTGCGAGTGTTGGTGGAGGGGGCCCACTGGGAGAGAGAGAGGAGGGCTGAGAGAGCCAGGAAACTTGAGCCACCCAGCTGCTCTGTCACTTTACTGTCAGCTCTCAGCTAGTGCCCTTCCCGGGGACTTCAGCACCTAGCTGTCCAGCTGTCTCTGGTGCCCGAACTCCCTGCCTCCAGGGACAACAGTGAGATCTGAGGCTGGAAATAGCCTTGCCCTGAGGAGGCCCTTGGGGGACACCCAGGCAGTCGAGGGCTGACTGACCCCTCCCTGGAGAGGGCGGGAAGGACACCCCAGAATAATCCTTATATGGATCAGGTTGCCTCGAGGCCCTTCCTGCCATGGTCTCCTCTGCTAGGGTTGGTGGGTCTTGCCTGGTGGAAAGCAAAGAGGGTGGGCTGGGGGACAGAGTCCAGGGAGTGGGGTGGCAAGGAGCAGCTGCAGTGGATGGAAAGAACGCAGCGCCAGCGGGTGGCCTGGCAGGCCTCTGCCGTGCTCTGCACGTGATGCTGCTCTCTCGGAGGCCCTTGGCCTCTTGCAGGCTCTCTCACTTGCTAAAGTTTCTCACTTTCAACTGCTTCCTGCTTCCCATGTCTGCTTTCTTTGGTCCATCCAGCTAGGGTCCAAGGAGCCAGCCCTGTGCCATTTGGCTGCTTCTGAAGGATACTTCCTGGAACACTTGGCCCTGCTTCCCCTAGCATGGGGCTCTGGAGCTAGTACCTCTGTCTCCTGGCCCCACTGCCACAGAGCGGTTGCTGGAGGAGCCAGCACTGAGATGCTGACTGCAGCAGGGGTGAGATGCACACCTGCTCACCTGGCCACCTGCTCTGAGTCCTGGGCAGGGACTCCAGGAAAAACAGAAGCAAAGATGCAGCATGGCAAGGTGGCCTCCCTGTCTTAGCCTTGCTGGGGTCTCAGTGAGTCAAAGGCAAAGAGGGTTCCTCCTCCAGAAGATGTGAGCCCCAAAACCAGGGTGGTCTCTCTTCTCTCAGCCTTGCTTAGGAGATGATCCCCTAGGAGGCCGGCATCCACTTGTATCATACCTGATCACCAGGAACAGTCCCCCACTGGTCACCCTTCCCATCCTGAACCTGCACCCCACACCAGAGTGTAGCTCCCATCCTATTCTCTTCCCACTGCTCCTCCCTATTGTCCCCCAGGGGAGCATTCCATGGACACTGGGCAGGGACTCAGCACTCAGGATGACCCTGGTTGTCCTAATAAGGAGAGGTTGACAGCAGTCTTGGCTGTGCTTGTGCCTAGCAGGGGGACCTCTTAGCTGGGTACTGGGATCTGACACAATAGCATCAGACCATCTTCTCTGGCCAACCTGTCAGAGAGGTTCTGTCATCCTGTCTTCCCCTTTTGGCATTTTTCTGGGTATAGGAAAGTGGTCTGAGAAGCCATGAGTCAGGGTACTAGAGCAGGAAAGGAAGAGGTTTCCTTGGGGTCACTTGGGGCATCACCACGGTGTTGTGGTCATTTATGCCCCTGAAGTTTGCAAGAGCTGGAAGATAGGGTGGAGATTGAGAAAACAAGATTGGGTCTGCCCTCTGATATCACGGGCTAGTGGGGCCCAGGAAGCCAACCAGATCAAATGAGGAAACTTGAAGTGCTGGATAAAGGAGCTAGCTGACTGGGAGCCCAGGGGCCTACCAGCACTCAGCCCCTGTCCAAATGGAAGTCAAAGCTTTCTACTCACATCACCTTCCTATGGCCTCCTGAGCCTCCCTTGGCAACTCTTGGGCCCGCAGGTAACAAGGCTTCCCCACCCACTCCTGATGGCAAAGTGTTCTCTGTATGGAGTAGGGCTGATGGGCACCACTGCCAGGGATGTAAGCCCAGATCCTCCCTGCACCAAGAAAGGTAGAGCTCTGGGGTCTGGGCCTCACCAGTGACCACCAGCCTCAGGCATGCATCTGCTGACCCAAGAGAGATAGAGCTCTTGGAGTCACTGTGCAGTCCTTGTTCCTGGAGACTCCTGCTATATGGGGCCAGGGAGGCTGGGCCCCCTAACTGCCTCCTAAAGCTATATTTGTAGTGGCCTGTTGTCTGTGGGAGAGGTCTTCTCATTTCTCCTACAGGAGAGTAGATGGCCTAACAACTGTTTTTGACACTAATGGAAGTGCCAGGACCCTGGGCATCATATGAAGTGTGAATCAGGATGAAGAAGGAGGGCACAGGAAAGGAGTCTACGGTCTAGGTGCAGGAGGCCCTGGGCAGGAAGTGGGTGGCAGAGAACAGTAGCCTCAGGCCTTGAGAGCTCTTGTAAAGATGTCCCTGCCACGAGGTTGTTGAAAGGATCCAATTAAATATCATGGATATAAAAATGCATTGCAAAATGTGAAAGGCCACATACAGAGCAGGGGTTAGTGGTGCCATAAAATCAGAAGGGCTGCTGGGTAGACTGTATTGGAATATTAAAATGACTATCAGAAAAGTGATTATCAGGGCCTGGCAGGATGGCTCAGGTGGCTACAGGGACGGCAGTTTGATCCCCAGCACCACATGCTGCACCAGCCCTGCCCTTAGGGCAGGCTGAGCTGGCCATAAAAATAAATAAACAAATAAACAAAAGTTCTGAAACAAGGAAAAAAACGGTGATTATCAACCTAAAAGTGATTATCAACAAACTGTTTGGCCTAACCAGTTCAAATGTCAAGAAATGCAGTTTGTTAAAAATGCAGTTTTCTGAAAGGTTATGTAGGATTGTTGATAGTACTATTTCCAGTGATTGTCAACGCGAACCACTTACACTCCAAGGTACTTTAAAAACATTCCATGTTGTAAAGCATGGGAAAAATATATTGTCTAGTTTCTGAATAGCTGTCCTGAAGACTTATTGGTTAGTATTGTTCTGTGGATATCAAACATCTGAAAGAAGATGACAAGTTTGGAATAATGACCAGTAAGGAAAGAGGATAAGTCTGGATTGTCCCACATGGAGGCCACTAGCTACACGAAGACATTAAGTAAAAATTTAATTCCTCAGGCACACTAGCAACATTTCTAGTCTGAATTCTTGGCTATCATGTTGAAGATTCCAGATACACAAAATTTCTGTCATCACAGAAAGTTCTGTCGATCAGCAACGTAGAAGGATGATAAGGAATGGGTGAAAGGAACTGTGGCTGTTTAGTGTGAAACAGAAAGCTATCCTAGTGGGTCCTGAGGATGCCCACTTAGTATTTGAAAGACTTTCATGAAAAAGATGAAGGTAACTCTTATTTTGTTGTATTTGTGGCTGTTGGCTTGAATAAGAAAAAAGATGTCGGGGCCCGGCGGGATGGCTCAGTGGTCTAGAGCGCCTGCTTGGGAAAGCTTGGGCGGCTTCAGGAACTGCAGTTCGATCCCCAGCACCACATGCTGTGCCAGCCCTGCCCTCAGGGCACAGGCTGAGCCGGCCATAAAAATAAGTGAATAAACAAATAAAGGTTCTGCAACAATAAATAAATAAATAAATAAAGATGTCCCTGCCAGCCTAGCTGCAGGCCATCAGTCAGCAGCAATTTAGGCCCTCTCTACTAGGCTGCCTGTCCACCTGCCCCACCTATGGGCTCCCATAAGAGCTGGGTAGGGGACATGAGGACCTTAAGTCAGAGGGTGCAGCTCCAGGACATAGCCCTGGGTGCTTTGTAAGGATGGGTGTGGTCCCAAGCAGAGGTCACAGACTCATCTGCCTGGAGCCTAAGGAGGCATAATGTGGGGCTCCCTGCCTAGATGGGATCCTCATCTGGGAAATGCACAAAGAAAGACAGAGCCTAGAACTGTTTTGCCTTTGGAAAAAAAAAAAAAAAGGAAATTTATTTTATAGAGGAAAAGACCCATGCTCTTCTTCCTTTCCTTTACTTGGTTTGGGGCCAAAGAGGTAGTTTGAGAAGCAGTTCATCGAACCCCCCTTAAGTGTAACCAAGTATGGTCCCCATGTACAAGCCATACACAGACTTTCAGATGGCAACACTCAGGAATCCTCGGCACTCAGGCAGGTGAGGCAGAACCTCTTCCAGCCAAACAGCGGGGCACGTGCTGGGGGACAGGAGATGTACACTTCTTAAAGCGTGCGTCTCCCTAGTGTCTGGAAGTGTCTGAGATGAGGCCGGTCACACTGTTCTGCTTCTAGGGCTGCAAGGAGCCAAGGAGCCCAGGAGGAATATGGTAGTGGGGGACAGAAGCAAGGAGTGGGGAATCAGCCTGCCTTGGCATTTTGCGTCTTCCCTGCCCTTTTCAGGGGACTCTCAGCACCCAAGAGTCTACATATCCTCTCCAGGACAGGATATAGGATCTAGTGACAGTGAGAGTCCCTCTACGGCTCCAGGCCAGACTGGTTGCTCTCCCCCTTGTCTTGGCCTTAGCCCTGGCCGCAAGCGAGCCCTCAACGGTGTGCTTTGGCTCTACATCTTCAGCCCATGTCCTCTACCACCCAGATTTTGCAGTATCCCTGATGCTAGCAGTAGGGACTGTGCCTAGTTTAGGGATGCCCTCCTAGAACTTAGAAGGTGGCAGGTGGGCGAGGATGTCACAGGGAGAATGCCCACCAAGAGTTGGTTCCACCACCAGGGCACTCCAGCTGTCATTTTTACCAGGGAGTCCAGATAACCCAGCAGACACCGACCCTCAGGATTCAGTGTGGAGGAAGGCCACCTGAGCAGTTCCCCTTGAAAAAAGAGCAACTGCATCCTTTTTTGGCTGATCCTGACTTTATTTCCTTGCATTGATATGTACAGAGCTGGCTAGGACTTTTCCTTACCCCTTCGGTCAGCTTTAAGCAATGTGCATTGCTCTAGTCAAGGTTCTGGTGCTATCTTTGAAGACAGCATGCTTGTTTCCCTGGTAACTCCTACCTGCAGCTCTTTACTATGAGCCAGGTAGAGACAGGACTGAGAACCAGTGCTCCACACTGTCAGTTGGGATCGAGCTTCAAGATAAAGGCTGTGACTTCCTGGGGCTTGACAGATTACACATCAGAGCCGAAGCACCAAACCTCAAAATATTAAATACTATATCAACAGTGTAATGCAAATTACTCTTTCTGCGTATCCTTCTCTCTGAATATGGCAGAGGTAAACGCAGGCCTCCACTTCCCTCCACTCTCCGTCACTCATCCCCAAGCCACTCCCCTCTTCACAAATGAATAAAAGCTGGGTTCTCTTTTGAATAAAAGTCTGTATTCCAGATAGTCATCTTCATGGCTGGACTTAGGACCCCTTGGCTCCTCATAATTATAAATACACTTTAGTGCCTTTATTCTTGTCATGGAAGTGGTAGATTAAAATTAACTTGATGGGATTCCAATAATTTATCTTTGGGATTACAAATATAAACTTCTTGGACAGAGACGAGGACCAGGAAGTGCTCTCTACAGCGCAGGCCTATGGCTCTCCCTAGGCAGCTGTGCTTGAGCAGCCAACAGCAACTGACGTTCAGGGTTCACTACCTCCTGAGTCTCTCTCACTGTATGTTTCTGCATAGTGTAAAAGCTACTCAGGCACAAGTCCTGGCACAGGCAGCAGGGAGCCTGATGCTCCCACCTGAAGGGCTGAGCCATGCTGCGCAGCCTCCCTGGTCTCACAGAATTAGGAAGGAAGCTAAAGCAAGCAAGACACCAGCTCCCATGCAGACGCCTGCTGGAGCTGACACTTGACTACCACCTGGCCCAGCCCAGGCAGGAGTGAAGACATGCACAGTTCTAGGTCATGTGTTACGCTGGAGTGTCTGGTCTCGGGTGGGCCTTCCACATGCAATGTCTGTGCAAAGTCCAGGATACTCCCAGATGCAGTGGCTGCTGGAAGGCGAAAGGCACATGGAGAAGGGGCAATAGGAAACAGCCCAAACCCATATCGTAGCCCTGCCATGGGTGCTCGTTAGAGGCAAAAGTGTGGAACTGGCCAGGAGCCAGAGCAGACAGGCCCACTAGCCGCATGGACTTGACCAATGGCTCTATTTGTCTCTAGGATCTCCGGGTGTCTCCCACCATCGCATGGCCTACACACATGGCTGGTCTGGATCCTGGCTGTCCTGTGAGTACAGGACAGGTGTACCTGGTAGGATAGCCAGATTTACCAGGAAAAACACAGGACTTTTAGTGAAGAATCTCTAATGAGTCAACAGGAATATGTGTTCTCAATTGTGTGGC
Source organism: Myocastor coypus (assembly GCA_004027025.1). NCBI lineage: Eukaryota > Metazoa > Chordata > Mammalia > Rodentia > Myocastoridae > Myocastor > Myocastor coypus. The sequence continues at coordinate 16,648 of PVJA010038370.1, forward strand.
TCAGCTCTTATTAAGCTTTGGTGTTTTCCTGGGATTCAAATGTAACTGGGCATCCTGCCTTTTACCTGGAGACTAGATACAGAGCAGCACCAGCACGTGTTTGGGCCACTTCTTGGCTATCCTCCTGAGGTGGCTGCTCTGACCTATTTACATCACGTTAAAATTGAACTAGCCAGGGCCCAGCTGGATGGCTCAGTGGTCTAAAGCACCTGCAGGCAGCTTCAGGGACCGCAGTTCAATCCCTGGCACCACATGCTGTGCCAGCCCCGTCCTGAGGGCAGGCTGAGCCGGCCATAAAAATAAATAAACAAACAAAAGTTCTGAAACAAGAAAATTAAATAAATAAATAAATAAATAAATAAAATTGAACTAGCCACTCTTCAGAGACTCTGGAGCTGGGGCCTGGCTGGACAGGGATAATTTGGGCCATCCATCACTGGAAGATGCTCTGTTGGGCACTGGTTTCAGCAGAAGCTTCCTCCCGGTGTCTAGATGACCCTAGCTAGCCAGTGGGTAGTGTTTCTCACAAATCCAGCTTTTGACCAGGAGCTCCCTATACCAGAGGGCACCCTGCCATCCACAGTGCCTCATGGAGCAGCTTGTAGTCTCAGGAACACATGTGACAGAAGTCCCATAGCCCTCTGAAGTCTGGATACCATGCGGTTTCTCTTGGTCCTAGCCTTGTCCTGCCTGTCCTGCCTGTTTGAACAGATGACTGCAGCTGGGCTGATGCTATACTGCAACCTCCAGGCCCAGGGTGTTCTTAAGCCCTGCCTTCTGTCGGGGTCCATCCCACAGACACGCTGCTCAGCTCAGTCACTGAGCCCATCCAGCCACAGCAACACAAGCTGAAAAGCCACGTCCTAGCCAGGCAGGGCTCAAAATAGGGCACCCTGGTGCTCCGGGGTCCCTACTGGCACTGTCCTCATGGGTTCTCTTTCAACAAGCACATCAGGGGAGGAAAGCCATCTGTACCTGAAGGCCAGCTTGTAGCTTTCATTGGAAACTGGTCCCCTTCAGCAATGACCCTAAAGAACTGTGCGTGAGGGCCTACAGTGTGGGGTCCTGGACCATCGACCTCTGCTACCTCAAGAACAGGGCTCTAAGAGTGCTACTGCATGCAGAGGGTGCCTACTCTGCATGCAGCCTGGGTCGGGGCAGCTAGAGGCAGGGGCAGCTGTAATAGCTGAGGTGTAGGGTGAGGGAAGCTGGGTGCAGGAGCAGCAGCAAGAAGGCAAGTAAGCAGCCCAAACCATGTTGGGATGGCCACCAGCGTGGGTGTTGCCTGCCCCTTCTCCTGGCAACTCACTCACAGCCACATCCCCTGAAGAGTGTCCCTGCTTTCCGAGGTCTCTGTCCTGGATGCACAGAGTGATCATAGGTATGTGGCACCATGCTAGGCACTAGGTGGGCGGCAGTACGCTCCCACGGGTACACACCTCCTTGAGGCAAGATGAGGCCAAGGCAGGCAAGAGTCAGGGCCTGTATTCTCCAGGCTGAGTGAGCAGACAAGGTTGGGGTGGGGTGAGGTGGGTGGCCAGACCACAGCCCCTTAGAGTCCCCACTCTCCCTGAAGCCCTCTGGGAGAAGAAGCCAACCAATAGGGCTGCCCAGTGACAGCTGTGAGACAGCTTGGATCAGGGACCTGCAGCCACCTGGCCAACCATGCCACAGCCCATGTCTAAGGTCCTGGTCCTGCTCTGAAGAGCAAGTAACATGTCTATGGTCTAGAGCTCTGCTCTATAGAACTAGGAGTACATTGGAAGTGTCAATCCCTCCTATATTTGAGCTCATTGAATCAGGTTGCTTTTCCTTTTTTTTTTTTGACAAACTCTCCCTATGTAGTTCAGGCTAGCCTTGAACTCACTGTGCAGGCCAAAGTGGCCTCACCCTTGCCCCAATCATCTTGCCATGACATCTAGCAAGTTCCTTTACTCCCATGGGAGCCTGACGAGGGGATGGCATCAGGAGGACCCTATTCAGGACAGACATCTTGGTAGGAAGTAAATGAGGCTCAAGGATGAGGACAGAGGAAGGAAGTCAGAGATCCAGGGGTGGTCTTGCTCTTTGGGAGTTTGACTTGTGGGGAAACAGGAAAGCCATGCAGTGCCCCAAGGACTCCTCACGTGCTGGAATGCCCCATCCTCTCCCCACTCTCTACACCCATCTGGTAGGGCTACAAGAGCTTGATTAGACACAATAGCAACCTTCGCACCACAGTACTTGGCAGACACAAGTGGGCATTTACCTGAACGCCTCTTATTTGGCATCCCCCTTAAGCCCTGTTCTGGGGTCACATACAAAGCAGCAGATTTGTGTCTGTGTTTGGTGCTGTTCTGAGAAAGGTGATGTTTCTGAAAGACAGAAGTTCCCAATTCTTCCCAGCAATTTTATTAAGGGAAAAGATTCCATTCTGTCCAAAGAACAGAAGATTGGACACATTGTGCAGACCTCTTGCCCCTTATTCAATGCACCAGGACACAAACACAACATAAAAGTTTGCGTGGGTATGCTGCCCCCCAGGCAGGTCACTTCTACCTGTCACTCTCACCGAGCACAGCCAGCGCCTGTTGGCTTCACAAGATGGGATTAGTCAACAGCACATTCCACGGAGCAATCTGCTTTTTTTGTTTGTTTGTTTTTGTCTTTTTTTTTTTTTTTTTTTTTTTTTTTTTTTTTTTTTTTTTTTTTTTTTTTTTTTTTTTTTTTTTTTTTTTTTTGTCTTTTTGAGACAGGGTCTCGCTATGCAGTTGCAGCTGGCCTTGAGCTCACTTTTGTAGCCCAGGCTGGTCTCGAACTCGTACCAGTCCTCCTGCCTCAGCCTCCCGAGTGCTGGGATTACAGGTGTGAGCCACCACACCCGGCGTTTTGTTTTGTTTTTGTCTTTTTTTTCCCCCACATGGAGCAATCTGCAAACAGAAGAATCTTTTTTTTTTTAATTTTTTTTTTATTTATTATTTTTATTCTTGTTTCAGAACATTTGCTTATTCACTCATTTTTATGGCCGTCTCAGCCCACCCCAAGGTCAGGGCTGGCGCAGCATGTGGTGCCGGGGATCGAACCGCAGTCCCTGAAGCCGCCCAAGCTTCCCCAAGCAGGGACTTTAGACCACTGAGCCATCCCGCTGGGCCCCAA